>CM071582.1:1107308-1148670 GCA_036426205.1 Ascaphus truei | reverse complement strand
TCATATCCTAATTAACTGCAGGATATCCTCTATACTGCATAAATATCTCATTATCAGCCGGAATATCCATCATACAGCAGGAATATCCTAATTATACTGCAGTCAATATCCTCATATACAGAGAATATCTCATATACAGCGCTATATCATCAGTATACTGCAGGATCTCTCAAGGAATCATATCTCAATTAACTGCAGGGATAATATCCTCATATACCAGCAGCAATATCCTATATATCGGAATACTTATACAGCGGAAGTCCAGAATAATTCCTCATATACAGAGGAATATCATCATATACAGCAGGGATATCGTCATACAGCAGGGAATATCCTCATATTACCACTGCAGCAATATCCTCATATACCGCAGCAACATAAATAGATCTCATAACTATCTAGCAGATTCCATACCTCATAATGCAAATCCTCATTATACGCACAATATCCCATATACAGCAGGAATGATCTCAAACTCAGCAATACCTCATATACGCAGGAATATCCTCATACAGCACGAAATCTAGTATGACAAATCCATGAATCGATATCCTCATTGATCGAATATCCTCATAGTACAGCAGGAATACTATCCTGACAAAATCTATTACTGTCAATATCCTCATTATACTAGAGGACCATACTCCATTCTTATACGCAGAATAATCTCATATACGGCAGAAATCCTTCATTACACGAGATATTCAGTACGCGCACTACCTCATATACAGCAGGATCCTCATATACAGCAGGGGAAATATCCTCATATACTGCGCAATATCCTCATATATGCAGGAATATCCTCATTACAGCAGAATATCCTCATATACAGCAGGATTCCTCATATACAGCAGGATATCCTATTACAGCAAATATCGAATATTATGCAGCAATATCCTCATATACAGCAGGGAATCCTCATATACAGCAGCAATATCCTCATATACTGCAGAATCTCCTCATATACAGCAGGAATTCCTCATATACCGCAGGATTATCCTCATATACAGCAGCAAATCCTCATATACAGCAGCAATATCCTATATACAGCAGGAATATCCTCATATACAGCAGGCAATATCCTCAATACAGCAGGAATATCCTCATAACCGCAGCAATATCCTCATATACAGCGCAATATCCTCATATATGCATCAATATCCCTCATATACTGCAGGATATCCTCATACTGCATCAATATCTCATATACTGCAGGAATATCCTCATATACGAATAAATATCATCATATACAGCAGGAAATCCTCTATACTGCAGCAATATCCTCATATAAGCAGGAATATCCTCATACACTGCAGCAATATCCTCATATACTGCCCAATATCCTCATATACTGCAGGAATATCCTCATATACTGGCACAACTCCTCATATCCAGCAGGAATATCTCATCTCATGCAGCAATATCCTCATATACGCATCATACTAAATCCTCATATACTGCAGGAATATCCTCATATACTGCATCAATATCCTCAATACAGCAGGAACTATCAGCCTCATATACAGAGGAATATCCTCATATACCGCAGCAATATCCTCATACTCGCAAATCCTCATATACAGCAGGAATATCCTCATATACAGCAGGCAATAAATCACTCATATAAGCAGCAATATCCTCCATCTACAGCAGGAATATCCTCATAGACTGCAGGAATATCCTCATTACTAGCAGGAATATACATCAGACTAGCAGAGGAATATCCTCAATACAGCAGGAAATCCTCATATACGCAGCAATATCCTAATATATCCGAAGGGAATATACCTCATATACAGCAGCAAATCCTCATATACTGCAGAATTCATTCATATACAGCAGGAATATCCCAATACAGCAGGAAATCTCAATTACTGCAGCATATCCTCATACCAGACAGAATATCCTCATATACGCAGAATATCCTCATACTCAGCAGGACTATCATCATATACAGCAGGAAGTATCCTCATATACAGCAGCCTCACAGAGTTCATATACTGATCATCCTAAATACTGCAGCAATCTCTATACTAATCAATTACTCTACACTGCAGGAATATACTCATATACAGTCGCAATATCCTCCTATTCAGAGGAATATCCCTAATTACGCAGGAACCATATACAGCAGAATACTATTACAGCAGCAATATCCTCTATACACTGCAGCAATATCCTCTAGCATATTATACATGCAGAAGCTCAATATCACGGAATATCTCATATGCAGGGAATATCCTCATATATCAGCAATATATCCCCTCATAACAGAGAGGAACCAAAGGGAAATATCCTATTAATGCAGGCAAATCCTCTAACATGCAATTCCTCACTATAACGGCAGGAACTGTATCTATATACTGCAGTCAAGATCCTCAGAACAGCGAGAACTATCCTCATATACTGCAGAGTTCAATTATCCTATATACTACAGCATTTCCTCAATTAAGTCCGTCAATATCTTTGCAGGAATATCTATTCTCACGGCATATTCCTCATATACAGCAGGAAACATTAGGCATCCTCATATACAGCAGGAATATCCTAATATACAGCAGGAATATCTATATGACAGCAGGAATATCCCATACGCGCAATACCTAGCATATGCGAATATCCTCATATACAGCCGGCAATATCCAAGACAAATCCTATAACAGCAGACAATATCTATATAGCCAGCAATATCCTATATACCGGAATTCGCAGCAGCAGTATCGCATAATCCATACCCACTGCAGGAATACTCAAACTGAGCGAATACTCATAGCAGGAATTATCTCTATATACGCAGCAATATCCTCATATAAGCGGAACTATCCTCATATACGCAGGAAATATCCTCATATACAGCAGGAATATCCTCATATGACAGCACGAATATCCTCAATATACTGCCAGCATATCTCTCAGATACAGCAGGAATATCCTCATAACAGCAGGAATATCGCATATATACTCATATACAGCAGAAATCCTCATATCTCACTCATACAGCAGGAATATCCTCATATACGGCAAGGAATATCCTCATATACAGCAGGAATTCCTAATATACAGCAGGAATATCTCATATACTGCAGGGAATATCCTCATATATGCAGGCAATATCCTCATATACAGCAGGGAATATCCTCATATAAACAGCAATATACTCATAACGCAGGAATATCCTCATATTATAAGCACGGAATATCCTCATATACTGCAGGAATATCCTAATATACAGCAGAATATCTCATATACAGCAGCAATATCCTCATATACGCAGCAATATCCTCAATACGCGGAATATCCTCATATACAGCAGGAAATATCCTCATACTGCAGCAATATATCCTCATACCGCAGCAATATCCTCATCTCAAGCAGGAATATCCTCATATACCGCAGGAATATCCTCATATACAGCAGGAATATCCTCATATACAGCAAGCAATATCCTCATATACGCAGGGATATCCTCATATACAGCAGCAGAAATCCTCATATACAGCAGGAATATCCTCATATACAGCAGCAATATCCTAATATACAGCAGCATATCTCATATTACAGCAGGAAATCCTAACTGCAGGAATATCCTCATTATACAGCAGGACCATATCCTCATATACAGCCGGAATATCCTCATATACAGCAGGAATATCCTCATATACAGCAGGAATATCCTCATATACCGCAGGAAATCCTCATCTCAGCAACCTCTATACAGCAGCAATATCCTCATATACTGCAGGAATATCCTCAATAATACCCATAAAAGCAGGAAATCCTCATATACAGCAGGAATATCCTCATATACAAGATACCGGCAGATATCCTCATATACCGCAGCAAAGCCTCATAAAGCAGGACATACTCGTGGGCTGAAGCGTTCGGCTCTCGACGCGTGGCAGCATACTCGTGGGCTGAAGTGTTCGGCTCTCCACGCGTGGCACCATACTCGTGGGCTGAAGCGTTCGGCTCTCCACGCGTGGCTGCACTGCTGCTCCTTTCTGTATAATGGAGTGAAAGTCTCTGGGAATAGTTCCTATGATTTTGCTGCGATCCTTGTAGTTTCTTTAACTAACTTTGGTTACTTATTATGTCTGCAAATGTTCTTAAAAATGACTTTGCTTTGCCCCATTCATTTTGTTTTGAAACAACAATAATTTACATTGTGTAGAATAAAGAGATGTCACGTCAGCCCAGGCTCGTGTAAGTGTTGTGTTCATGCTTATATTCATTAAATACATTCATTACAGTCTCAGAAGCGGAATATTGTTATTGGGACCCAAAGTACCGATGTGCCAATATTGGGAAACATTCTGCCAAATGTAAAATTTAAAGCTTCAGTTCAATCTACACTGACAAGTGATTAGCTAAGTTGCCGATCGATCCGTTGTCATGTGATTGATCGGCCAAGATTCGGCTCGGGGTTCACTAAATGCATAATGGGTACTCTTCTGCTGCACTGACAGCCAAAGTGCTGTGAGGAAGATCATGTGACCAGGCAGGCACTAGATTCAATTGGTTCTCTGCTAGAGAGGGCAGGGCTCAAAAAGGTGATGCTGTTTTAGAAGGGGAAGAGGATGTGACTTTGTAAATGGTTGCTATAGGGAAAAAATTAGAACATTAGAATACATAAAACATTTCTTTTAAATTGTTTTTTTTATGCCACAAGTATTTTCTCATAATAAAGAACTGATTTATTTTAAAAAAAAATAGGGGAATTGCTTGAACTGCAGCTTTAAAACAAAAGTGTATTCAACATTCAACATGTTTTGTGGTACCAAAGAAGTCCTACGTATGTAAAACAAACAGGTGGTCTCATTCATTGTGCTTCAGTTCATTGTAATCAAGCACGGATCACATATGGAGCACGCTATATAGAATTTAGCAGCAACAATGAATACCTGCCCCATAGAGCAGGGGGCTCAACTCCAGTCCTGAAGCCCCCCCCAACAGGTCAGGTTTTAAGGATATCCCTGCTTCAGCACAAGTGGCTCAATCATCAACTGAGCCACTGATTGAGCCATCTATGCTGAAGCAGGGATATTGTGAAAACCTGACCTGTTGGTGGCCCTTGAGGACTGGAGTTGAGCCCGCCTGCCCCGTAGAGCTTACATTCTAATTTGTGATGCCTGAGGCACAGGGAGATAGAATGATTTGCCAGAGGTCACAAAGAGCGCTGCCACTGGAGTTAAAACAAGATCCGCCCACTTCAAAGGCTGCGACATTACCACTGAGCGACACTTAGAATGAGTCGTCTATGTATGAAGACGTGGGTCTGTGTGGGAGCATTTCCATCTAAAATAATTAGTGTTTTGTTTAAAAAAAATAATGCAAGCACAAAATTCTTTCTACATGTAACGGATTTTCTGACCTGGCCTGACCCACTCAATCTCATATTGGCCCCTGTGGTCTAACCAGTCCCCATTACAGTGTGATGTCTGGTGGTGCACCTGTTGGCAACAGGACTCCTGAGTCTTCCGCATGATGGTGTGTGGGGATTTGCCAACCCAGACAGGCAGCTGAGATAGTGTGCTGAGTCCTACCTAGATCCAGTGCAGCGCCTCCACCTCATCAGGATCCCAGCGTCCGCTTGTGGATGGTCCTGGTGAGGAACTCCTCTGTGGTGCAGCCCCCT
The DNA here is from genome assembly GCA_036426205.1 of Ascaphus truei. Classification (NCBI taxonomy): domain Eukaryota; kingdom Metazoa; phylum Chordata; class Amphibia; order Anura; family Ascaphidae; genus Ascaphus; species Ascaphus truei. Next base: position 1,143,035 of record CM071582.1, on the reverse strand, counting down.
GTGTAATCACTCCACACATTTACACACGGGGGTTTCTTTTATCAGAGTCATCTTTATTGGTACGGTGGACCAACTGCCCTCCACAATGGGGTGTCTTCAGCCCTCCATTGTTCACCGTACTTCCCTTTGAAAGGTAATGTCCTCCTAATGTAGGGATTCCCTATCCCCGCAGGGATATCTATTCTGTGCCAGGTCCCTGGTCACAGTCTCCTCATTCAGCTACTATAACATAACTACTTAACAAACTACTTCTCCTCCTCCTAATCACTTGGCAACTCCTTCTCTCAACTAACTTTTGAATCAGTGCTGTGCCTTATGTATCCTCTGGGGGCTGACACAACTCTGACATCACCAACCAGGGAGTCAGAGCCTGTGGCCACTCCCATCCATACATAAGGCACCTCACCAGGGTGTGAGGGCAAACCTCCATGATTACTGCTGGCATGCCCATAACTTACCAGGCCTTACTGTCAGCAGGAGAGATGACTGCAACCATTTTACAGCATGGTTACATACATATACCTGAGCCGACTCCGCTCCGCAGCGAAGGTGGTCCCGCAGCGAAGGTGTTCCCGCAGCAAAGGTGGTCCCGCAGCGAAGGTGGTCCCGCAGCGAAGGTGGCCCCGCAGTGAAGGTGGTCCCGCAGCGAAGGTGGTCCCGCAGCGAAGGTGGTCCTGCAGCGAAGGTGGCCCCGCAGCGAAGGTGCAAAGGTGGTCCGGCAGCGAAGGTGGTCCCGCAGCGAAGGTGGTCCCGGCAGCGAAGTGGTAGGCCCGCAGCGTAAGGTGTGTCCCTGGACAGCAAGGTGGTCCCGCAGCGAGGTGGTCCCGCAGCGAGGTGTCCCGCAGTGAAGGTTGGTCCGCAAAGTTCCCGCAAAAGGTGGTCCCGCAGAAGGCCGGCAAGGTGGTCCTGCTCAGCAAGGTGCCCGCACAGCGAAGGTGCGTTCCGCTCAGCGAAGGTGGTCCCGCAGCGAAGGTGTCCGCCAGGGGTCCAGCGAAAGGTGTCCGCCAGCGAAGGTGGTCCCGCAGCGAAGAGTGGTCCCGCAGCGAAGGTGTCCGTCAGGCAAAAGTTGTCCGCAGCAAAGGTTGTCCGCAGCAGAAGGGTTGTCCGCATCAAAGGTGGTCCGCATCGAAGGTGGGTCCCGCGCGAAGGTGTTCCGCAGCAAAGGTGCCCCGCAGCGAAGGTGGGTCCCGCCTCGAAGGTGGTCCTCAGCGAAGTTGTCCGGCGCAAATGTGGTCCCCATCGAGGTGGTCCCGCAGCGAGGTGGTCCCGCAGCGAATGTGGTCCCAGGCAGCGAAGTGGTCCCCGGCAGCGAAGGTGGTCCCGCATCGAAGTTGGTATCCGGCAGCGAAGGTGGTCCGGCCCGAGAGTGTCCCGCAGTAGAAGTGGATCCGGCAGCGAAGGTGGTCGGCAGACCAAGGTGGCCCCTCATCAAGTGGTCCGGCAGCACAGGTTGGGCCCCTCCGCAAATGTGTCCGGCATGCGAAGGTGTTCCCGCAGAGAAGGTTGTCCCGCAGAGAAGGTGGTCCGTCAGCGAAGGTGTTCCTGCAGCAAGGTGGCCCCTCAGCAAAAGGTGGTCCCTCATCAAAGGTGGTCCGGCATGAATGTGTTCCCGCAGCGAAGGTGTCCGTCAGTGAAGGTGGTCCCGCAGCGAAGTTGGTCCGCATCGAAGTGGTCCCAGTAAGGTGGTCCCGCGTCGAAGGTGGTCGGCAGCGAAGGTGGTCCCGCAGCGAAGGTGGTTCCCGCATCGAGGTGATCCCGCATCGAAGGTGCAAAGGTGGTCCCGCAGCGAAGGTGGTTCCCCGTCAGCGAAGTTGGTCCCCGCAGCGAAGGTGGTCCCGCAGCGAGTGGGTCCCGCCCGAAGGTGCAAGGTGTCCCGCAGCGAAGGTGCAAAGGGTGTTCCCCGAGCGAAGGTGGTCCGCAGCGAAGGTGGTCCGCACGAAGGTGGTCCCGCAGCGAATGTGGTCCCGCCGAATGTGGTCCCGCAGCGAATGTGCCAAGGTGTTCCCGCACGACGGGTGGTCCCTGCAGCGAGTAGGTGTCCCGCAGCGAAGGTGGTCCCGCAGCGAAGGTGGTCCCGCAGCGAAGGTGGTCCCGCAGCGAAGGTGGTCCCGCAGCGAAGGTGGTCCCGCAGCGAAGGTGGTCCCGCAGCGAAGGTGGTCCCGCAGCGAAGGTGGTCCACCCGACAGTCCAGAGGAATTAAGAAGTTGGCACTCAAGTGGTCTTGGTAAAAAAAAAGTTTCAAAAAGATTGAACTTTAATAAATCTTTTTGATAATTTTTTTGTTATTTTTTTACCAAAACCACTTGCGTGCCAATCTCTTTATTCCCATAAAGAAGATGAATACATAGGTGATGGCTGTCGCGACAAAGTAAACCCTTCGTGCTGATATTTAAAGGAGGATACATGGTCCCCTTCGCCTTTTCCATTTATTGGGGGCAGGTTCATTTAATTAAAAACAATCATTCTTATTAACAGCCTCTTGTCCTCTTGCAACACAACCATAATCATGCCATTGATGGTATGAAAAGGAAGCTCCAATTAGTGGTCAAGCACAGGCCACACCCTCTATGCCAGAACTTTGGAGATGGAGAGACGGCATATACACTTGGTGGTCTTTGTGGGGAGATGTGCCTGTTAGCTGCCAATTTATAAACCCTGTTATACATTTTCATGAGGAAGGGGATTTTTTTAACCATGAACATAAATTGGAGCTTTTGATCTGAAAACCCCAAGCAGCTTCAAAGGGTCTGTCAATGCATAGAAAAACCATGGGAATGGCAGCTGGCAATTTAGAACTGTACGTTCTTGAACTAGAATCTTTGGCAAACTATTTTCTCTTAGTCAGACGTTTCCTAAAGTCATGTCTAACCATCCAATTGAGGTGGTCTTGGATTCTAATATTGCCAATAAGTCTTAATTTAGAAGCATCACCATTACAGAGGTCTCAGTAATTACAGATGATTAGTATTATGGGTTGGCCCTTTGGTATTTAGAGAGCCAAAGTCAGCAGTGTTGCTGTGAGCTATGCAAGTTAGCTTCAGAAATATTTTTCCAACTTGGTCTTGGTCAGAAGTTTGGAGGACACCTGATTTGGATTTTAAATATTGTAAATATACTGTCAGTATGAATATTCGATCTTTCCCAAAGTGTATCTGTTAGAACAAACAATGATCATGTAATATGAGAAATGTCAGTCTAATAAATTCCTTAATAGCAGAAATACCCGACTTTGACCAGCATCTTTTATGGGGGAATCCATTACTACTGGACTACAGTGGCCCTACGCTAGAATACTCCATTGTTGCAGTGTAATTGTGTTATTTAGGAGAAGGGCATTTGTTCTGCTCCTCCTTGTGTGTCAATCTGGAACATTGACCACTGTTACTGATTAACTTGCTGGCAGCTTCTTGTTGGGAGTCATTTTAAGCTCATGAAAAGGCGGATACAGTACAAGGCAGGGAATACATCTCCTCAACTCAAGCGGTATATAACTCAATATGAAATATGTAAATCGGGCAGCTCTGTGTGTCTCTCTCTCTCTCTCCCAACAACACAGAGAATGAATAAAAATACACGCTGCCTTTAAATGGGCCGTTCAATCAAAAACATGCTTGCTTCGGCAGATTCAGCTAGAAGTTCCATTGGGGAACCTGAATGGAGAAAGGGGGGGGGGATCCTCCGGCGCTGTGCTTCACTCAAATTTCCAGGACACATGCAATGTAAAACAAACAAGGGACCGCGATCAGGAAGGGTTAAATCACAGTAGGGTGATATGGGTGAGATATGCAGTAGACACACTTACATTTAACCACTAGATTCCCTCTTCTGTGCAGTATATACTTCTTAATATACCCTCAGGAAAAGGGAGAGAACAGAGAAAACATAGTATAACACTGTTTATTGAACAAAATTGATTAAAAATATAGATTGCCAACTCACAAGCGACCATTGAAAAATGGCATAGAGTGCAGAAGTTTCAGTCTCTGCCAGACTTCCTCCCAGATGGTTAGGTGTCCGCGCGGAGTCTGTCCCAGTCGATAAGATGGTGGTGCAGGGATATGGATGAAAATCGGGTGGTTCGCCCAGACTTGTGCACAGCCTGTTCTTCCTCCCGTCAGTCAGCCTCCTTGCAGTTCTTTCCACGTCCCGCTCATGCGCATGCGCTCCGGTGGTAGTGTGTATCAAAATGGGATTCTGCTTCTCTGTACGGTGGCTCGCGAGGACCAAAAGACCGTCAGACGCGTTTCGCTAAAAGCTTCCTCAGTGACCAGAGGGAATCTAGTGGTTAAATGTAAGTGTGTCTACTGCATATCTCACCCATATCACCCTACTGTGATTTAACCCTTCCTGATCGCGGTCCCTTGTTTGTTTTACATTGCATGTGTCCTGGAAATTTGAGTGAAGCACAGCGCCGGAGGATCCCCCCCCCTTTCTCCATTCAGTGACTAATACAGAGGTTGGAGAATCACCTCTGAACGAAACTCTGGCAGCAGGACTACACTCTATGAGGGACTGAAAAATCGAACCCATTTTTATACGGTTGGCGCAGTTATTTTATTTCTTTTTATCCATTGGGGAACCTAACACCACCTCGCCATGCACGCCGATACACCTGTGTGTGATCGGCAAATCATCGGCAGAGTGGGAACAAATGTTTTCGGCTTGATTCGGAAGGGATCCGGCACTTATTGCATACGGCGAGGGAAAATCGGCAGAATCATGCCGATAAGGAACACTTGGCGAGAGGACTTTTTCGGCGCTTACTGCATAGAGCCCTATGCGCCTAAATGTAGTGTGAGAACAAATACAATGAACTATATGTGTGTGATATTAATCGAGTATATAGAACACTGTACATAGAACAATGAGTCCCAAAGTTTGGGCATCAGTTAGAACCTTGCACTCCAGGTTTCGTTCTTGACAGATGTGTCACTCCTTACATACCTTCTTACCTGCACTACCTATTAGATTTGAAAAAATATATCATGCAGAAAACAACTAGTAAGCAGCATTCCCTGTTACCTCCAATGGTGAAAAAGGGTGTAATAAGTCAGTCATCACTAATATTCATTATAAGAACCTTGTTACTGTAAAGTTATTGGTCACAGAGATAAAAATTAGATAATGACCAATTCTGAGAGATTTACTTACATTTATTTATTTATAAAATATTTTACCAGGAAGTAATACATTGAGCGTTACCGCTCGTTTTCAAGTATGTCCTGGGCACAGAGTAAAACAAATAGTACATGGTTACAAGTACAGTTACATAAATGAACAGGGTATACATTATATACAAGACATTGCATGCACAGTTAAAGAAAATATATATTATGAGCGTATGAAACAGTTACAGACCAAGTTAAAATTTGAGACAGCCTTAGATTTGAAAGAACTTAAACTGGTGGTGGATGTGAGAGTCTCTGGTAGGTTGTTCCAGTTTTGGGGTGCATTGAAGGAGAAGGAGGAACGTCCGGATACTTTGTTGAGCCTTGGGACCATGAATAGTCTTTTAGAGTCTGATCTCAGGTGATAAGTGCTGCAGGTGGTAGGGGTGAGGAGCTTGTTCAGGTAGCTGGGTAGCTTGCCCATGAAGAATTTAAAGGCAAGACAGGAAAGGTGAACTTTGCGCCTAGACTCGAGTGATGACCAATCTAGTTCTTTGAGCATTTCGCAGTGATGTGTGTTGTAGTTGCATTGGAGAACAAAACGACAAATTGAATTGTAGAGGGTGTCAAGTTTGCTAAGGTGGGTTTGAGGAGCCGAGCCATATACTATGTCTCCATAGTCAATAATTGGTATTAGCATCTGCTGTGCGATACGCTTTCTGACCAGGAGACTTAGGGAGGATTTGTTCCTGTAAAGTACCCCTAGTTTGGCATAGGTCTTGGTTGTCAGGGTATCAATGTGCATCCCGAATGTTAAGTGGGAGTCAAACCATAAGCCCAGGTATTTAAAACTAGTGACAGGTGTTAGGGTGGTGTTAGCGTTGGTTCGAATCAGGAGCTCAGTCACTGGAAGCTTTACAAATTTAGTCTTAGTCCCAAATACCATTGTTACAGTCTTGTCAGTGTTTAAAAACAGTTTGTTTTGGGAAATCCAGTTTTCGAGTCTCAAAAAGTCAGACTGAAGTATGTGTTGAAGGTCAGAGAGGCTATGACTGTGTGCATATAGGATTGTGTCATCTGCATACATGTGTATTGAGGCTTCCTTACAAGCTGTGGGAAGATCATTAATGAACACTGAGAAGAGTAGGGGCCCCAGAACAGAGCCTTGCGGGACACCACAGGTGATATCCAGGGGGTTGGAGTTAGAGCCTGAGATGGACACATGTTGGGATCTTCCTGATAGGTAGGACTGAAACCAGTTTAAAGCATGCTTCCCTATTCCAGAGCTCTGGAGTTTGTTAAGCAGGATACAGTTACTTTGTAGCTTTTCCACAAGGCATCCCTGAACTGGTAGAGTGCTATAAGGTCAGGTGTAACCCATGGAAGGTGGGCCCCCCGTACCCTTATTTTGCGTAGTGGAGCATGGGTATCGCAGAGTTTTAAAAACTCGGATTGGAAATAGTCGAGCGCAGAATCAGGGTCGGGAATTAAATCGATTCTGTGCCATGGGCAGTTGGTAAGGTCATCCAGAAACTGTTGTGGGTTAAAGTTTTTAAATGTTCTAGTGAGGAGAACTTTAGGGCTTGAATGGGGCGGTTTAATTTTCCTTACACAGTACACTATTGCATGGTCACTGAAAATATCAGGAAGGATGCCAGAGGATTGGATTCTGCTGGGGTTTGAGGAGAGAATCCAGTCTAGCAAGGACTGGTTATGCAATTGCAGGTTTGTCCGTGTGGGTTGGGAAATGAGTTGCGATAGGTTAAGTGACTTGAGTTGTATCTGGATTTTGTGGTTTTTAGGGTCAAGCCAATTGAAGTTGAAATCCCCAAGAACTAGCAGCTGTAAGGAATCCGCTCCTCGGTTTAATGTTTGCCTTAACTTGCAGACAGCCACGCGGTCCGACCCAGGTTTGTGGCGAGCACAGTCGTGACAGCAGCTCACTCTTCTCATTCAGAGAGGAAATGGAGCCAAGAAACTGGGTGATATCAGTCAGGGATTGTAGAGGGGCTTGAGGGGGGCGGTAGATGCCAGCGAGCAAGATGGGCTTAGAGAAGGGGAGGCAGATTTTGCCAACTAGAATTTCAAAAGAGGGTGGGCTTGGTGGGCAATTTAACAGTGTAAATTGTAAGGTGTCTGCAATATAAAATAACACCCCTCCTCCTCTCTTTGACCTATCTCTCCTAAAAATGGAGTATCCCTGAATGGCAATATTTGCATCAGGGGTTTTAGGGGATAGCCATGTTTCTGTAAGAACATGGTTCACCATTTGCTAACATTCTCCTATCCACCAATTCCAGCTTTATCACCCTGTATCCATATTTGATGACGTCTCTGAACTGTTATCTCCACTGACAACTTATACCACTTTCTGCTGCAAATGAGTCTGAGAATTGCACATATTGTTGATGAAGACCATACAACAGCAAATAGATCATTTATAAGGGAGCAATCCCACTGGAAAATGGAGATAAATATATATATATATCCATCTACTTCCAGGGGAGCACTCACCTATAAATAACCTATTTGATCTTTTGCAAAGAGACTTGGTTTTGGTGAATCTGGAATAGGACAGCAGCACGAGACTAGTTGTATATATTCATTTGTATTTGTATCATTTTTTACATATTCCATTTATTGAGACTCCTATTTGAATATCCAATAACGCAGAACATGGCTAATGCCACTTCAGCCGCAGGAAGCTGTGCATTGATTTCACCACATGATTGATGCAGAAACAAAATGCAATGTTTTGGGGGGTTCAGGTGTGCCTGACACAGGGTTGGAGTGGCATTAACCTTGTTGTGTGGCTGTATTTATAAAAGATTTCATGCAAATATCTACACAGCATTAAAAAAAAATCTGTGTCCTATGATGCACAATATTGATATATAATCCATAGATTGAACGCAGCTCCGAATAATGACACTGGAGCGGACGCAAATTCTGAAGAAGCCCCAAGGATTCCAACAACAGACAAAGGTGAAAGCAAGTGCACGCTGACCGGGGGTTACAGGAGGTCGGAGGTGAAGCGTCCTGCAGAGCGCCGGCTGAACAATGTCCACACAGCTACTACCCTGAGGATCGGTGGATCAGGGCGACCTTCATCTATCCCAATGCTTGTGACTCACATTTCATTCGTAGACGATATACCTTACACTGCAGACAAGGGACCGTCTTCCCCCTTGGAAACGCTTGATTTACAGCTACACTTGTGAGGGAACTGGAAATAGTTTTTCACCACCATTCTATGCTGCAATTTTTCTCGTTTTATACCCTAAGATTATCCGCATCCTAATTCACCTTCCTTAGGCTGCGTTCAAACAGTATGCGATGCGACGTGCGCGTGCTTATGTGCGCGCGCACGTTCGCCACTCTTGCGCTTTGGTGTGTGTGAGTTTTCAAACAGAAAACAGCACCCAGCGGTGAAGCACAGCGCTGACGCCGCTGCACTCGAAGGAGACAACTGAAGTTGTAAGTTCAAGCGGCAGCCGCGTCACATGTACTTCACCAGCCAATTAAATCCCGCCTCCAATCGTGTCATTCTGTCTGCTGGGGAGGAACACACATCGCCCAGAAGACAGAGGCGGGGACGCGGGGACGCGCGGACTCTGTTTGAACGCAGCCTTATTCTATATATGCCCAAGAGATTGTTCAGGCCATTTTCAGCCCCAAATCCCATAGAATGGCTGCTTCAGCATATGTAGAATTACCCCCTAAGTGTGTGTATTTATATACAGTAGATGGGCCAGAGGTACACAGATTTGTCAGACACTTGTGTACTCATAACACATATAAACGAAGCTCACAAAAATGCATTTAGCCTTTTAGTCATACAGTTGAAGAAAATAACAGCTTTGCTTGGATTGTTTGTGAGGTATTATGCTTCATGCAGATCTCTTGTAAATGGCGCTCTGCCAGAAATGTGTGTGCCAAGAAATGGAGCCAGATGTGGAATATGGTACATTCCATTGTAATAAGTTACTGAACGCATACAGTATATACAGTATAACCTTGATACATTCATGGGTTACCTTGTAAGGCTCATACATTCAATGCAAAATGCTTGATGCACTTCTATTAGGTTAACATCTAATGGTGTGGCACCTCCCTTATAAGGCAGTTTCTCAAACTGAAATGTCAGATGTTGTTTACTCTGCAGAATTGTCTCCAGCTCCAATATCAGAAGGTAGTTCATAAAGATATTAAAATTCACCATCTCCCGACTACCTCTTACTTTTCATAGTTTAGATTAGAAGAATTATCGTTTATCATTTCCAGGCACATGTGCAATTTTGTGATTTTTTACAGAATAAAGAACCAATTCCTCTTGTATATATTGTAACTTATTCAGATTTTATGTTTTAAGAAGAAGAGAAAATAAGACTGCGGAATATATTGAGTTTTTTACTATCTCATATCTTCCACAAGGCTTTTTGTCTAAAGGGACAAAGGCTGTGGCCAGGGTGGAGTGAATCGCGCACGCACACGCTCGGCGCAATCAGAGTGATAACTCTGAATGCTCTCATTCAGGGTGAGGGCGCGTGCCCGTGCGCTTGCTGCTTGGCGAGACAACCAAATTTGATCTGGCTGCTTGCTGACGTGTCACGTGAGCGGCTCGCCCAATGAGGTCGAACCAGCTCTGTGATGTCGTGACCACGCCCCCGACACCCCCTCACACGCGCAACTAGCTGGCCAGAAATCGCCGACCGAGCAGAGCACATGACGTCATGGCACTCGAGCGCCAGCTCCCAGCTTGGCCGCAGCCTAAGGCTGCACCACACTGCCGCTGAGCGCACTTGGTGCGTTTACTTCAGTGAATGTCAATCTGCGCGGTGCGCTCATGTACGGGCGCTTGGTGAGACAGATAAAATTGATTTTGAAGTGCGCTCAAAAGCAATCAATGCACCCAGTTCACAGCCACACACACAGCCACACACACAGCCACACACACAGCCACACACAGCCACACACACAGCCACACACACACGCACAGACACACACAGCACACAGCAACACACACACACACACACACACACACAGCACACAGCAACACACACACACGCACAGACACACACACAGCCACACAAACACACACAAACACAGAAATAGCTCTGATCCACCCAATGACACGCCCTTGGCCACACCCCCCCCTCGGCCGCGCTTGCATGCAGGACAGCCTGCGCTCATGCTTGGAGAGGTGGTGACGTCACTACTCTCAAGCATGAGCGCGCTCAGCGGCAGCGTGGCCGCAGCCTAAGGCCAAACGTCGATAACACACAGTATGTTTACATTTACCTGTCATCTTCATGGAAAAGCGTGTTAATGGGCTGAGTTTGGAACAGCTGCTCTAAGCCGGGGAAAGAGGCGATGGACGAGAAACTGGTTTCCTGCCCTAACTTGCTACTATTGTTTCTCGTGTTTAACAGCCAGCAAGGTGTCTTTTGGATTTATGTATCAAGGCAAAGTTGGAGATACATTCATGCAAAGAGATGCATTTTTTATATAGGATTATATAGCATTAAAACAGCAATACTACTGTTCAACTTTTTTTCTTTCTTTTATTATTATTAATATTATTATTATATGTAAAGCACGTGGCAATGTAAATGTAAAGCACGTGGCAATTCTATATCCTTACCTAAGCTGGCAATCGTTTGGGTCTCCTCTTATAAATCTGTCAAAATCCTGATTGCGTGCCTAACATAATGACTGCTTCAGTCAGTGTAACTCAGCAGCTACAATGTATCCTTATATTACTACGGTAACGTTATCTATTGTTACAGTTTACAGCTCAAACTGCTGGGAACATTTGCAACAAATTATTGCAAACAGGAAAGTGTTGCAAAAATCTTGCACTGCTTTGGAGGTGGGCTAAAGCCTGCTATAGAAATCTAAGGATACTTTAAAGTTGCAGACCAAGCAATATCCTACATGTGTTTTTTTTTTAATAATTCAGTTCTGTTTTTTAAACAACTCTGAATGACACTTTAATGTATTATAATGTAACAAGCATTTTTCATTTCTATAGCAACCATTTACAAAGTCACATCCCCTTCCTCTTCTGAAACAGGCTCTGGCACACCCCTTTTTGAGCCCTGCCCTCTTTCTAGCAGTGCACCAATTGTATCTAGCGACTGCCTGGTCACATGATCTTCCCCACAGAGCTTTGCATCTTTGGTCTTCTTCTGCTGCACTGACAGCCATTTAGTGAACCCCCGAGCTGAATCTACGACGATCGATCACAGGAAATTGATCGATCGGGCAATTTAGCTAATTACTTATCATTGTGTGGATTGTATTGATGCACATATTAAAGGGGAATTTGTATTTTTATTTTTTTTAAATGGCAGCTTGGACGCTGCTTTAAAACCCATTAAAATGGCATTAAGAATAAAAATAAAAAACTACAAAAACAGTCAATATTACCTAGTACTACAGAACTGATTATTACATTATTATTTTTTATAGACATATATATATAAGATCTCGCATGTTTTGCTGCTTTAATGTTTGTTTTAAATCTCCCGGCTGTAGAATGAGGAAAAACCCGTGCAGCAGATTTATGAGGCAGAAACTTGACAAGTGAAACTCAAGCGATTTTCTTGTTTAATAAATGGGATTCAGTGATTTTGGACAAGATTCTTCCTGGTTTTGCAGTCAGGAAAGTTGACAAATGACTCCCAAAGTATCAGCATACTGTACTTTGCCCCCTGTGCATCATCTTGCGATTTCGGCCTGTTAATTGGTGGACTCAGTTAATTGGTGATGAGTTACATAACAGACGTATTACAGTGAATTGTATTGAATGTGTTTCCGTGCATGAAACGTTCTCCTTTTTCTCTCTGCTCTGTTAATGACTGAGGCACTAACCTCCCTGGCTAACAATCTCATTAAATATAACACATCTGAATGACAACATTCATAGATTGGATGTCCCTGCAATAGCCTCTTTCATTGATACATAGACAGTTGTGTGTAGAATTCTGGCAATGCCTTTGCAATAAAGTACTCAGCACGATGGCATTGAACATCACATTGATGCAATCCTTGACCTTATACAAACACGAATTACATTAAATTGGCAGCTAGCATTTTTGCCAGACTTTCTCATTCTGCCTGTGGTATTTGCTGGCTACGTAAGCAGACACACAGCTGTCTTTCTCACGGTTAACAAGCTCCTCTATGTCTTTATATTAATAGGCACATAGTTATCTCATAGTTAATAAACATTGCTGTATCTTGCTTCGCTGGCAGACGCACAGCTGTCTCTCTCACAGTTAACAAGCGCCTATACATCGCTGTATAAGGCATGCAGCGTTCTCACAGTTAACAAGCATTGAATGTCTTGCTGAGTAAGCTGGCAGGCAGATGTCTCTCTTCCATTTACCGTGCCCTGGGGGCTGTTAATCAAAGTTTCTCAACTGTAAAACAGCACCTGAATTATCAAAGATTTGGGACATTTGGTGCTGTTCTTTTGCAGGGATACTGCATTTATTTTCCAGAAGAAAGACCCATTTATTTGTATTAATAAACGTGATTATTTATTTATAAGCATACATGCTTCCAACAAAAAACAAAGGCGCCTACAGCTACATCCAATATGACAAAATACACTGAATACCTATATCTCTTGAAAAAGGGTAATTTAGTTAAACCTTTGGCCAAAGCATTTTAAGCCTGTGAGCCACATCAAGGCATGACCATTAACAGGTCCTAACACTAACTGATTACAATTCTTATTTACCTCTATAATTAGAGGAAGAATGATCGCATTGGATCTGTCACAACCAGCTGTATGAAAAGACTTGTTAATATGGAGAGTGGGGAGGGGTGAGATTAAACCCTAGGGGAGAGGGGCCACTGACCTCCAAAACAGCTGAGACCAGCTGGACACAGTTACCCATAGCTTGCTGGGTATCTGTGTGTTTATTAAGCATACATGCTAACAGACCAGTCATTGGCCCATATTTACTAAGCAGTGGTATTACATAAGACACGTTCTGGTGCCAGAAGAAACCTTACAACTTGTTCAGGTGAATGGGACATAAAGGCCCATAAGTAGTAAGCGCTCTTCTGCCATAAGATATCCTGGGAGCCCTGTACAGGATGGAAGAATTCCTAGAAAACGGGCTAAAAATCCTAGAGTACCTGCGGCGGCCGCCAATCAGCGTTTGTGAAGCTGCGTTTAATGCACAGACTTCTGCGTCTGCGCGCCATGCGTCAGGAAGTGCTCTGAGCAACAACAAGGGATTTACATCGTGATAGAGGGGCGTGTTTGGCGGGGTGTTTACAGTCTCACCCTGTTGCAGCAATTGCAAAAACACTTAGTAAATTAGTGTTACATAAATAACTAAAGTTCACACCTATTATTAGCCCGTTGTTTCGCACCTCAGAGACGGCGTCAGTTGTCCAATATTCTCCAATGCATTAGGTTAGCCCCATACAATCATGGCAGCAATTGTCATTATACGCGTGAGGCCCGCAGCATTGTACACACGCGTGAGGCCCGCAGCATTTGTACACACGCGTGAGGCCCGCAGCATTGTACACACGCGTGAGGCCTGCAGCATTGTACACACGCGTGAGGCCCTCCATTTGTAAATGAGCGGGCACACATCTGTGGAAAGCTGCATGGCCTCCCAGAGGAGAGAGGAGGAAATGCTAAGACTTGTAAGGAAATTTATACCCATAAATTATCCTGTCATAAACAATAATACAAAAATAAAATGAAATCTTTAAATTATCTGGAATTATCCAAACAATTTCGGAGTTACACATACTTGGCAAGGTTGCAATGCTGTGGTTATTTTCTAAAAGTGGATACCAATTTTCATTTGAAAAGTCCTGCAGCTGAGCCATGTAATATTAAATAACAGATGGACATTTCTGCAGCAAAACGATATTCCCTTATCCCCCGGAACAAATAATAATGTCTCACAAATATATTTAAAATATTAATTGTTAAAGCTTCTGTCCCAGAGGAGCGAAGTGCACAAAGGCCCATATTTACTAAGCACGTCTTCTGTCACAAGACACCTTAACGCTTAGTAAATATGGCCTTATATTTCTACATGCCTTATACTTATGTTTATATATATATATATCATGGAAATGACGCGGGCACAATCAGCAAAGAGATAAATAATATCTAGCTATATATTAGTGACAATATACAGTGACAAGTCTTGAGGTGGTGGGGACTGTTTGGCTGAATCAAGAAGTTGAAGAAAATAGTTTTGAAAATGAATAAAGGCAGAATATAGTGAAGTACTGTATAAAAATGTACTCCGCGGGTGATAAAACGCCACTTATAATTTTGCTGTATAAAAATGCATTGTGAGACACATTCTGTGTTCAGAATGGAGAGATGCTGCGTTGTTCCTCCAGTGTAGCTCTCACGGCACATTCAATCCCTCCGTTCCTCCTCTCGATGATGTCAGGGGGCGTTTCAGCGCTTGCGCACTTGAGTAGTTGTATCGCAGCCATAGCTGTGGCTGTGACCAGATTTTCAGCCTCTCCTGTGTCAATGATCAATGCTCTCAGACCTCAACAGGAAATCCCAAATTAACCCTACATGTTTTGCTTCAAAACCCCATAGGAAGCTTTTCGAAGCCAAAGGCGTAGGGTTAATTTGGGTTTTCCTGTTGAGCGCTGCAAGAAAATGAAGGAAGCTGCTGGTGTGATTCAGTCCAGATATAGGTCCTACGTCCCAACCAAGCAAGCTGTGCGTTGCTATAAGTGCGCACACAATGAGGTCTCAGTGCTACAACCGGCTTTCCACAAAATCCTGGAAGGGAGAACTGTATTAGGACTGAGAAGTACAATACAAATCCAGTCATGCTACCGAACACAATGGCCAAAGCCAGATTCCTCACATTAAAAATAGCTGCGGTAAAGTTTTCGTCTTTGGCTAGAATGAGACAGAACTGTATCTGTGTCACGCTCCTAAAGATGCAACACTAGTTGTCCACTCGTCTTTGCAAGGGAAAAAAGCACAAGACTACAGGTTTGCCAGTGGCAAAAAGGAGAGGCCACGGGGATATCGGTTAGGTGTGAGGAGAACTACAGCAAGATTGATGTCCTGGAAATGAAGGATTCTGACCCAGGCGCAAATGACCTCTCTACGGATAAGGGGCTAATACGTTTTGCGGTTAATGATAGATAAGGAAGTTGTAGGCCGGGGGCCACTGGCACTGAAGGAGCTCCAAGACGGTGCAGCTGTGGCAAAGATTCCCCACCAGACATTACTTGGGACTTTCCCACACATTGAAGCATACAGGTTGGATAAATTAATGCAAAGAAAAGCCCAAGACTATAAGTCTACCGAGGGAAAAAGGGGGGAAAAACACAAAAAAGAAAAGGGGGGTCAACACAACAGGGGTTGTACTATTGGAGGCAGAGAGTTATCGTGTGGTCGTGTTACCAGTTGGTTTGAGCTTTGCTATTGCTGTTTTATTTTGGTGTATTCAGGACTCGCTTTGCTTACTATTTGAGCTTTTCATTGACATTTTGTTTGGGTCTTTGAGGTCTGCTCCGGATATTGGGGTACTAGGGTTAAAGGGAAGTGCCTGGTGGTCTTCTTAGACCTGAGGGAACGGGCTTGTTAAAGGGGCATCCCCCCGAAACGTTACGTTGCCCCCCTTATTATCCTACCCCTGTTGTGTTGACCCACCTTTTCTTTTTGTCTTTTTTCCCCCCTTTTTCCCTACTGTGTTTACCCCAATCACCACTTTATTATTGTTGGATTCTGAAACATTTGTGCTGCATTACTCCCTGCATTATCTTGTGTTTATATTAAATCCTTATTTTCTAGTGGCATTTTCATAGTACCCCTGTTCTTTTAGACAGTGTGTGCTGGGATTTTGTTTGTTACTATTGGTTAGGGGGTTTTGGGTCCTGCTAGCTCCGTTGGCATCCTGCGGTTTCTTTGTTATATTTTCCAGAGAGTGCTGTCTACTCTATATATTTTGAGACTCATTTCAATGTTGCGGATGTGCTGCAGTATCCTGGTCCCATAGCCCACGTGCCACAGGTTACAGGGAGAGGCTGCTACGGGTGCAAATATAGGAAGCGGAAAAAATACCAAATTCACTTCAGGTAAAACTAAGGCGGCGTTTGATGTATCATGGTTTATCAATTGTAAATGTGAATATGTGGTGTATGTGCTCGTGTCCTGTAACCTGCAGTACGTGGGCCGGGCCACCTTAGGACCAGGAGCACGTCCACAATGGTATATTTCCATCCTAAGTCTAATAACAAAGGGGCCATTTAGTTGCATTTTTTGATCAAAAAAAAGATTCAAGCCTTCCAACCTCGGCACGTTAAACGCCACTTTCGCAGGTACCTACACTAAATGTGCATTATTTCCTGTTGTACTGTGGACTCAACTTAGTGAAATATGTGAAAATACCTTAAGGGTTAAATTAATGAAGCCTCGTGCTACCTGCGATTTAATTAAAACCGGCAAAAGCTTAAAACAAGATTCCCCCTAGTATTCTGAAGGAAAACTGTGCACAAGTTCCTCACTGTAACATAACACACACACACACACACACACACACACACACACACACTCTCTCTCTTATATGTGTCAGTCGCAGACACTGACACCTCTTCAGTATATAATAAGGCTGCCACTGATTTGTATTTATACCTATTCGATACTTGTAGAGTTGCAAGGAGTTCACAACCTGAAAGGAGGGGCCGACACCTCCCAAAAAGTCATAAACCAGGTGAGCTGGGACCTTCCCTATAACAGAATGTATCAATGACTCGATTCATTTCATACCGCTCTGCAGTATGCAGCTAGGAACAGATACACTCATGGAAAACTCCTCCCTATGTATGACGCTATACATTGTGAATAGTATTTATTAATGTTTCTCTTACTGCATATACTTTTATCTGATATGTAATTTTACGATTTTAATCACATTTTTTACAACGTGCTTTTGAATTTTCCTTTGCTACTAATTGGGTCTTGGCATTTTATCTGTATGCTGAGAAGCTCAGTTATTGAATTTTCAGATAGTGAACAGATTTGTTTGACAGTTACTACACTACAGTAAGAAAGCAAATAAACTATATTTGCACACACTGCCCTTATCAACACATCTGAGAATAAACAAAAATGTACTATGAGATCTTCAATCCATTTTAAATTAAATTCCATTTTATTTAAACAGAAATTAAGAAACATACTTGTTTGATCATCCTAAACAAATACAATAAAGAACATACAGAAATGCAGCCAATATGCGGTTGCTGAAATAAAACATAATTGCATAACTTGGTAAATAAAATGTAGAATTTGCACAGCTTCATTTATTTTATTTTATGACTAGTGAATGCAGAGATTGTCCAGAATAGAAGCGGTGTTATATTGCATATATAAGACCACATTTAAGACCCACCTCAAAACACAACTGCTTAACGAAGCATATAAGTAGCTCCACGTCTGATAATTAACAACTCATACTGTACATTAACCTTGCCACCCTGCAGACACACTTACCAGAACGCCCTCCTACTGTCTCTGTACGTTCTTCCTACCAACCAATTAGATTGTAAGCTCTTCGGAGAAGGGACTCCTCTTCTTGAATGTTACTTTTATGTCTGAAGCGCTTCTCCCCTTTATGTGTTATTTGTATTATTTGTTATTTATATGATTGCCGCGTGTATTACTGCTGTAAAGCGCTATGCACATTAATGGCGCTATATAAATAAAGACATACATACATATACTTTAAGATTGAATAGGTTTACATAATGATGTGATTAATTGTTCTCAGTAAATGTATTGCTGTTTTTTGTTTATTATACAGGGAATATGTTAACATTTACCTTCATTAGGAAAAGTTCTGCCAAGCTCATATTAAAGAGTTGAAAAACTCTCTCACTTTATCGTAATCTGTTATTTATATTACAGATAAATATTTAGATAATTATTATAATTAATCCTTCCTAGTTATTTTTAACGTTTATTCATGATTCCAGGTTGTGGGACCAACCGCAGGCAGAGTGCGGAACCGCAGGCAGGGTGCAGAACCGCTGGCAGGGTGCGAAACCGCTGGCAGGGTGCGGAACCGCTGGCAGGGTGCGAAACCGCTGGCAGGGTGCGGAACCGCTGGCAGAGTGCGGAACCTTTGGCAGGGTGCGGAACCGCTGGCAGGGAGCGGAACCGCTGGCAGGGTGCGGAACCGCTGGCAGAGTTCGGAACCGCTGGCAGGGTGCAGAACTGCTGGCAGGGTGCGGAACCATTGGCAGGGTGCAAACCAGCTGCGCAGGGTGCGTCGGAACTTGCAGGGGCGGGAAGAACCGGATGGCAGGGGGGTATGCCAGAAACGCGGGCGGGTTGCAGCAGAACCGCTGGCAGGGTGCAGAACCGCTGGCAGGGTGCGGAACCGCTGGCAGGGTGCGGAGGTTGCACAGCGAATATCCAAAAATGTGTTTTTCGTTTCTGCCGATGATAAGTTATAAACAATGAGAAGATGACACACACACAACACTCGTTTTGGCAACAAATATCTGTAGCAATCTTCCCTTTGTGCGCTGCTAGGACATTTTGCTTGTTTCATGTACAATAAGAAAGAACCGGATCTCATCCCAAGACGTGTTTATTGTGATTTCTTAAACCATTTCCTAGACTGGTAAAATCTAAATATTAACTGCAACAACACACAAATCAACAAGTCTACTATATAGATTTAAATTGGGGCTAATGTATAGCATATTCTATATGTTGTGAAGAGACTTCTCTCTGCCAGGGAAGCCTTTACTCCCCAATGATTTGGATTGAGCTCAGAGATTCCCCCTGAGAAGCAGCATCAAAGTATTCAGAATAAGGGCCCTAGCAGGAGAGTCCGTCACCCGCATAGGGGGATATTCTCCAGGCTCTGATTAGGGTTATTGGAGCTCATTCAAGTCAATGGGGGCTACAGTATGCACAAAGCAGAGAGAAGTGTTTTTAAGTGAGATAAATGCTTAATGGCGCAATTTATGGTGCACATTTTTTATCAATAACTGTGTTTTGATGATAAAAAGCCTTTTAAGCGCAATACTGCAGTGTTATCATTGCTTTGTGAATCACGCTGCACGCAATATTGCACCATAAAGGTATTTATCTCACTTAAAAACACTTCTCACTGCTTTGTGCATACCCCCCAATGTCAGTGAAAGCTGGAGCACACTCCGATACCAGTTATCAAAGCGCAGAGAAGCTTACACTTGGGAAACATGAGAACTTATTTAGTTTCTACTGAGCTATTTTGCACTGACACAATATACAGTATATGAGAAGCATTAGAAAGTGATTTATATATGAAAATAATATAAATGAAAAGTACTATGCAAAGTACAGTAAATATACATTGTAATATCGCTCAGAGTATTCCTGAAACTAAGCAGGGAGAACAACGCACAGTATCATTAATGTCTTTATTTACATTTATTTACACTGAGCTGTTCCTTAATAATGGAAACTAGAACTAATGGGCACGTTTACTGGGCAGCCTTCTGCCATATAACATTTTCTAGCGTTGGACTCTTCCCCATTTCCAACGCTGTTTTAATGATTAAAATCTAATGCTCCATTCCGGAGATACAAACGTTTAAAAATAAGATGTCTGGGGGGTTACAATGGATCTCTCCGCAGAGCTCAATATACACTAAAGGTTACTATGTATGGTAACATCAAAAGCCAGAGATGAACTAAATCAGGATTTCAGCTCTCGCGTGACATGTTGCACTTAGGCTTCTGGGTGGCTGATGCTTTAAGGACTATTTAATAATAGGTCATCAGAGCGAAGCTACAGGCAGGCAGAGGTTGGTAAATAGTATATATTGGTGGTTACTATTTCACAGCTTCTCCAGTGGCTGTTAAACAAATCCCTGGGGTGAATTCCAATCAAATAAACACGGTCCTGTACAAAGATTTGTTGGTAAGAATAAGATTTATTATTGCAGGATGGCACTTTGTCTATAAATTGTATATCTGTATTAATTATTCCTGTCATTTACTTGTCCAATATATAAATATATAAACATCCAGAGCAAAAGCAAACATAAAAAGGTCATCCATTGCAGTGAGCTGACACCGTTACAAGAATGTCATTGAAAATCTTATAAAAGAGCAGAAATCCGACATCATGGTTAATTATTTGAGAAAAGTGGTTCTGGGGTCAAGAAAGAGCTCATTTAGATGCTCAAATATCCTGCCTGTTTGTACTGGATCTTAGCTCCAGGCTTCCATTATTGTTATTTTTAGATCATAGATTTTGCAGGGGTGTATAGTGTCTGCGTGACGCCAATGAATGTAACTATACTCCTCACCTCTGAAAGACAGGGATTGTATCTCTGACCACCGCGCAACTGAGGGGTAATACTTGGCACTGGGCAGAGCCCCAGCTCTCCGTAGCAACACCCAGCACGCGGGAGGCGCGGGAATGGGAAGGCTCTTACACAGCTACACATTTTCTGCCATTTTAAGGGTTGCTTCATATTTAAAGGATACATTTAAAAGATTAGCAAATTCAGACACGAACTCTGAACTACCAAGAACTAAATAAGAAATACAGATGTAACCAATGTTAACGCACCAGTTAACCCATCAATGTTGGAAGAAAAAAACCACACATAAAATGATGCCCGGTAGTGCGTAATTTCTGCGTCACCGTTTGTTTCAATGGTGGGGCCTCTAATCACGGGATAAACGCGCCACCTTTGATGCAGAGCGCCACGTTAATGGCTGCAATAATGTTGGCTACATCTGTGACATAAAACAGGGGTGCGCAATCTTTTTTGTGTGCGACTGTCTGCTGAACTCCCCCACCCACCCTTTACCTTTTCTCCAGTGTTGCCATGGCAACGAGTCGCCAGAAGCCACCGGAGACAAGGTAACATACAAGAGGCCGCACGCACTCCCCCGGCGTTCAATTTAAATGCTTTGGGGAAGAGCACGGCGCCTCTGTGATTGTTCATTCAAGACTTGGTATATGATTACATATGTGTATATTGGTTTCCAGTGTTCATACAAGTAAATCAAATATTACTGTAATTAGTCATTTAGTAATTGCATGGGGAGAAGGAGTGCCTCGCAGTAAAGTGGGCAATCGAGGCTTTGAGGCATTACCTGGCAGGAGTCCATTTTACTCTGGTGATAGATCATGCTCCATTGAAGTGGTTAAATAGTATGAAGGACTTCAATGCTAGATTGACCAGTTGGTATATGGCCCTCCAACCCTTTTCATTTGAGATTCAGTACAGGCCTGGAAAAGACAATGCAAATGCTGACTTCTTTTCTAGAGAAGGGGTGGATGGTCGGGCTTCAGCCGTGCGTGGCCCCAGCCACACATTAACAGAGGAGGAATGTGACAGGGTGAATGAACGTCACCAGCCATATACCTGGCAAACCTATGTTTAGGCTTGCAGTGCAGCAGTGACGAGGTTAAGTTTCAGTTGAGAAGGACTACTTAATTAGTCTGACCCCAGCTGCATAATCAAGGTGTTTTAAAAACCCCAGGCTGGACACACATGCAAGCTAGCTGGTCAGGAGACAGGACTGAAATACTGAAGAGATTACTGCTATAAGGTCTGTTTTTCAAAGTACATGTGTGATGAACTGTCTGTGTCCTGCATGCTGAAGAGAAGCTGCCTTGTTTTCTATGCTGAAGAGAAGCTATTTTGTTTTTGTCTGCTGAAGAGAAGCTATTTTGTTTGTATGCTGAAGAGAAGCTATTTTGTTGTGTGTGCTATATGTTTTTAAGGCTCAATAAAGAAGCCTTATCAAGAGAACCCGCATGTGTGGTTGCATGTACCCTGCAACAGTCCTAAAAGAACCTACAGACCTTTGGATATCTGCAGCACATTTCCCCCGCATCACTCAGTTAGTCCGCTGAGCTCATACACTAATAGGCATAGTGGGAGCTGCAGATGAGAGAGTTCCTGAGGGAGCTGCAGATGAGAGTTCTGGAGGGAGCTGCAGAGGAGAGAGTTCCTGAGGAAGCTGCAGATGAGAGAGTTCCTTAGGGAGCTGCAGAGGAGAGAGTTAATAATACATGGTTACAAATACATAGTTACATAAGTGAGCAGGGTATACATTATATATAAGACATTGCACTCACAGAGATAATATATATTGTAGGCGTAGAGGTGCAGAGGCATAGTGGGAGCTGATAGTTTGTTCCCTCAAGGACAAATTAATTCTAATGATTTTCTCTAGAGGAAACTGCAGTGATCTCAGTAGGAAACATGAGCTAAAATCCAGTAGAGTTACACACTTCTAGCTGGGCAGTCATCTTATTACCCATTCTGTTAGTGAGATGGCTGAACTTGGTAAGCTTTTACCTTTCCACTGTTATTATTTATTTATAAAGTGCCATCATATTATTCAGCAGCAATGGGCGATATGAAAGACAATAACAATAAAACACACAGGAAGTATTGTATAAATAATACAATATTAATTCCGTTAGTGCCCCTATATCCGAGGTCACCACTTTTTTACATGTCTGTAGGGGAAATTCATTCATTCGTGTCATTGATGACCAGGTATCAGTTCGTGAGGGAGCTGCAGACGAGAGAGTTTCTGAGGGAGCTGCAGACGAGAGAGTTCCTGAGGGAAATGCAGACAAGAGAGTTCCTGAGGGAAATGCAGACAAGAGAGTTCCTGAAGGAGCTGCAGAGGAGAGAGTTCCTGAGGGAGCTGCAGAGGAGAGAGTTCCTGAGGGAGCTGCAGAGGAGAGAGTTCCTGAGGGGCTTGAGAGAGAGAGTTCCTGAGGGACTGCAGCGAAAGAGTTCCTAGGGGCTGCAGGCGAAGAAGTTCCTGAGGAGCTGCGAGGAGAGAGTTTTCCTGAGGGAGCTGCAGACTGAGAGAGTTCCTGAGGGAGCTGCAGACGAGAAGTTTCCTGAGGAGCTGGCAGATGGAGAGAGTGTTCCTGAGGGAGATGCAGAGGAGAGAGTTCCTAGAGGAATAAGAGATAGAGTTCCTGAGGGAGCTGCAGACGGAGTTTCCTGAGGGAGCTGCAGAACGAAGGAGTTCCTGAGGGAGCTGCAAGGAAGAGTTCTGAGGGAGCCAGATGAGAGAGTTCCTGAGGAGCTGCAGAGGAAAGACTTCATGAGGAGCTGCAGAGGAGAGAGTTCCTGAGGGAGCTGCAGGATGAATAGTTCCTGAGGGAGCTGCAGGAGATGTTCCTGAGGGAGCTACAGAGGAGAGAGTTCCAGGGGAGCTGCAGACAAGAGTTCCCGATGGAAGCCGGCAGAGGAGGATAGTTCCTGAGGAAGGACGTGCCGAGAGAGTGAGTCCAGAGGGAGCTTCAGACGAGAGTTCCCAGGGAGCTGCAGGCCAGAGTTCCTGAGGGAGCTGCAGCGACGAGAGATTTCCTGAGGGAGCTGCCGGAGAGAGTTCACGAGGGAGCTCAGAGGAGAGAGTTCCTGAGGGAGCTGCAGACGAGAGATTCTGAGGGAGCTGCAGACGAGAGTTTCCTGAGGGAGCTGCAAGGACAGAGTTCCTGAGGGAGCTGCAGACGAGAGAGTTCCTGAGGGAGCTGCAGACGAGAGAGTTCCTGAGGGAGCTGCAGAGGAGAGAGTTCCTGAGGGAGCTGCAGAGGAGAGAGTTCCTGAGGGAGCTACAGAGGAGAGAGTTCCTGAGGGAGCTGCAGAGGAGAGAGTTAATAATACATGGTTACAAATATATAGTTACATAAGTGAGCAGGGTATACATTATATATAAGACATTGCGCTCACAGTTAGAGATAATATATATTGTAGGCGTATGTCTATGTTGACCCCTTGGGGACCACATGCCTACTGGGATGCATGCTTCCCACCATTGAGCTATGATAATATAAAATGAAGTTAAGATATACTACCTTATTCCGTTTTCATGGTTGGTGTAAGACTGATATTAAGGGACAACCAGAATGTATTTGTAAGGAATCGGGGAGCACTCCCTCCTTATCTGATGTCTCGCGCAACCCCGCTGTCCTTACAGCGCATGCGCGCTCCGGCAGGAATTTTTCTGACGTCGCAGAGTCTGGCTCCGCCCCCCAAATGCGATGCGCATCAACATTGGGTGGCGTGCGCACACATGACGCATGTGACCGCTCCCAAGCTGCATGTCAACTCTCCTTATTATGCCCACCTGTCTTCTGTGTCTCTCTGCCTATCCGTGCCTCCGCGGAGGCCACGCCTCCATTCCGCCCCCCTCTCTCATTGGTCATACTCTCCCATATATGCTCAGCTGTGCCACTTGCACTTTGGCTGAGCATAGTTCCAGTTAGCGCTGTTCTCCCACTTCCTGGTTCCTTGTCCTGCCTTGCCTTGTCTCCTAGATCCTTGTACAAATTGATCTCCTGTGTACCGACCCGGCTATCGCCTTGGACTTCGCACTTCTGGCTTATCGACTCGGCTTACCTCTGACCTTTCGGATCTCTCCAATCCTGACCACGGCATATGGACCTCTACGTTCCTACTGGCTCCAACCTCTGACCACGGCTAAACGGACACTGACCATTCTACCGACTCCTACCTCAGACCTCGGCAAGTACCTAACCATTCTACTCTCTCCAATCCTGACCCAGCTGCCCGACCAGCCGCACTCCAGACGTGCCCCCATGGCTGTGGGTGGCGTTATACCCAGTCCCGCCTCAGAACCGGGGTCCCGCCTTGTTTGTGGTGAGCACAGCGTTACAGTATTAACTTTAAGTATGGGAGGTCACTATTTATAAGCTTTTATGTTAAATTTTGCCTGAAACAAGTTCAAAAGTCTGGGCCTGTGTAAGATTGTTATCGTTTGCTCGCCAATGTTCCAATCCACCACAGAGAAGAAACACATAAGGGATTCATGTGCACAGTTACTGAGTGTGACGATGCTCGTCTCCGATCAGGACCCGCAGGGCTGAGGTAGGGATGCAAAAAAAACGTCCAGAGCCCAGGGACCGAGTTCTGTAAGAGTATCCGAAATCAATAAGCAGGCAGGGGTCAGGGCTGGCAGCAGTGGTGCAGAATCCAGGCAACATGCAAAGGTTCAGGGCAGGCAGCAAGGTCTGGGTCACGGACCGGGGTCGCAACAGGGATATCTGATGAACAGGGGAGCCACAGGTATAGGCACGCCACAGCCATAGGTAAGCCACATGGAAGGCTCAGGAATGGGGAAGGCACAGGAACTAGAAGGCTCAGGAACTGGAGCCCAGGTTGGCCAGGAACACAGTTACAATTACAATGCTCGGGCAGGGAATGGAGTCACTGGCTGCTATTTAAGCCCTGGAACAGGTGCAGCCAATATAGCAGGCTGCCAGTAACCAAAATGTCCACAGCAGCCAGGTAAGGGCAGGTTCCAGCCAAAGCCTGGACTGGAACCCTTACACTGAGGAATGGGGTTCTCTCTACAAGACATGACAGGTCACAAGATATGCTAGTGATATTTTTATTTATCACAACAAAACTAATATGATGTGTGCTGATGAAGAAATGTCCCTCCGTGAATTTGATTGTCCTAAACAAATCAAGAAAGATCTCAATTAGGATTCCTCACATAGCATCCACATGATCACCTTTTCTTTCATCGTCAGAGTGTTTGTTAACAATGTCTTTGGTTTAACAAATATAGGTGAATGTGTCAGTGTGTTTTGTGAAATTGTGAAGAATTTGTGAGTATTCCCCAATGTTTACACTCCTGTTTAATTTGAATGTTTTACACTCAGGCATTTGCTTTCTCTGGAGAGAGCCTCTATATTAAATAAATAACCCAATCTCCTTATATAACTGACTGATTATGACTGGTTATATGCAAAATGATGTAAAAAAAATATCAGCATGCAATTTTTGGGACAAAAGGGATCTGTAGAGGGACAAAACGTTGATCCTTTGCATTTTCTTATGTTGTCTTGATATGGTACGACAAGTATATATTATTCTAGTGCTTTTATCACTATTATTTATTGCTTTCCCCCCTTGTCACCCGTTCCGGTGTTTTCCACTTCACGCATTCCTGTCCCATCTTTGTCTAAGTCTCTTATTCTTGGTGCTTGACTCCTGCCTCTCTTTGGGTTGGGTTGTTGGGACTCCTCCCCCCTGCCGGACGTATAGGACAGACGTGGTAAGAGCAAGGTAAGCGCGTCACCACACTATCCTCTTTCTTATACACCCGAACTAACACACAACATAACCATCACAACTCTCTCTGCACTGGGTTCCTTTAGGAACATGGCGTCAGGATTCCATCGCAATCGCAACACCAACTATTATGTTGCAGTGACATGAGGATGCAGCATGTATGTGGTTCCTCACCCTGGCCATGGGCTGTACCAGCCTCCTGCCCATCCCAGCATTACATCTCATTGCCAAAGCAACTCGACACCTACCCCTCTTGTTTGCCTGCTGCTTTGCAACAGAAGGGGAGACCAGAGGTCAAGGAGCCCATGAGAGCATACGAATGATACTGGAATGTATGAGTTTACTGAGGGAACATGTGTTGAGGGAGAAGAGCAGAGGTCCCCATGCAGAACCTTCTGGACACCAACTAAAAGTAGGAGTGGAAAAGAGCTACAGAAAAGGGCAACACTATAGGAGTAGACAGACCGCTGGAGAACTGTGAAAGCCTCACTTACTGTAGTAACAAGCTAAAGTGGCAGTCAACTGTATCACAGGTAGTGGAGAGATATGAAATAATTAGGAAGTAGAAGGACTGGATTTTATATAGTAGATAAGCAGCCCCTTTGAGCGAGAGGTTATCATGGACTCCTGATTTACAGGTGGCAGAGAAAGAGTTAAGGGACAAATACTGTATAACATATTGGTAAACACTACCCATCTGTTTTGGATATTAAAGACAATAGGGAATAGGATATTCGCCACAGGAAAGATAAAGTTTTGAACGGGAAAGTGTTTGGTGCCTGTGTTGAAACTAGGATAGAGTAGTTGGTGTAAAGCATAAGAGTGGAAAGGAAAAATAGGGTAAAGGACAAATTATATGGGGCATATGATTAGTCCTCAGGGACTGTGGAGAAGGAACTGAGGATATATATACTGTAGGAGCAAGAGTTATTAATGTGGAAGAGATATCCCAGTGGATGGTGTAGATGGATTTGGTAGAATAGAAGGCTATAAATTAGAATGGAGGAGATTTGGGCGTTTAACACAGGAGAGAGTTTAAAGTGGAGAGCTGATGTCAGAGTGGAAAAGAGAGAAAATGTGGATGGAAACTAGATTTTGCAAAGGCAGTATGTAGGTTGTCACATACGACACACCTATGAGCACATGACCTGCATACTGGACAAGGGTTCATACACAGCTCGCAAGCTGCCCCACTTTTCACCTCCGCAAATGTCCCTTAAATGGACAATATCTCCTCTAAATCCGTTCCCATGTACCACCTGTTAGGAACAGCACACAAGTGAGCGTGTGACTTAGATACGCAATCAGAGTTAATACACATGGCTACTCTAGCCAACTCACCTTTCTCCTGCGCAAGGTACCTTCAATGAGTTAATATTAACCCCTTATTCAATTGAAATAATATCTACATGCTTCCACCATCCAAGAGATGCAAAAATATGTAATTAATAAATCTGCCAGGGTCTTAGGTCCCTCTGTATGATAGAAAAAAAACTATGCACGTAACACGCAAATATGTGTCCAGAAAGGTAAATACTCTCTCCAGAGCATGCAATCAGTTCATTAAAATCCCATCTCTGGCAGAACTGCCCTTATCTCGAGACTCCATCAGCTCCATACAACCCACCAAGCACTTCCATACAGGATAGGACCCCAATTACGTTCTCTTTGAAAGCCAGCACAGATCCATGACAAGTCTGGACCTGTCATAAAGCCAATGTATTGTATTTTTAAACCCATTTTGTACCTTCATTAACTCCTGAGGTTGTTTCCCTTCATATAGGAGGTAAAAGGAAAGGTTCAGAGTTTAGTGCTAGGACCTGCATTAATTTGGTTACCTTGACGTGGTATGCAGGCTTATGACGCTTTGGCAAAAGGGTTTAACTAAATAACCAAGTAAATATTATTATTATTATTGAAGTATTTAAACTTTATACTTATTACTTTATATGTTTTGTCAGTTGGATGTAGCATTGGGCACCCGTCTTTTGTTTGTATACATTGGCCACACTTAGTAGCACTCTTTTTGACATATATATATATATATATATATATAATATATATATATATATATATATATTATATATATATATATATAATGTGGTGGGTGTTGGTGTTAGAGCTTGCTGGGTATGTGTGTGTTAACTCCTGAAGCACCAGACCCAATATTTTATGATATTATCATAACATAGGTGCATATAAGTAAATAACCCTAATTAAATCTTTTTTAGAGCGTGATTTCCTCAAACGATGTTCTGCGGTGGTTTCCTGCGTATATCTTAAACTTTAGTACCAATGCTATACATTCTACTTGCAATCTACTACGTATGCAGAAATGAATGGCTGAACTTGTTCGTTTGCTGATCTTTGATTTTTGCAAAGTATTACAATGATTGTGTCCTCTGCATGTCACTAAAAAGGACAGCTGAATAATTGAAGAATGGAAACATCACTTGCAAAAGTTTACTTTAACCCTGTAAGGAATCCACACCTCAGTTTACTGCTTACCTTGCCTTACAGACCTGTGCAGTCCTGGAACACTCCCCCTGGTATCTACAGCAGCTGTGCAAGCTATTTACTGCAGCTCCAGCCTTGTACTCACTCATTGGAGCAGTGCCCTCACACCCTCCTCCGGGGATTGGCCCTCTGGCCTTTAAGTACTGCATTCCCACAATCCTTCTCTGCCGAGCATAATCCTTTTTGGATGTTCACTGTGTTTGCCACAGCTACCTGTTTGGCCGCCTTGTTCCTTGTTCATGTTCCTAGTTCCTGGGGCCTGCTGCTCTCTCTCCATTGTAGAGGCCGTGTCCTGGTTCCTGTGCTGAAGCGGTGGATCTCCAGCGTAACTTCAGCTCCCTGTTTCCTGAGGCCTGCTGCCCTTCCCATAGCAGAGGCCTGTCTCTGAGTCCTGAGGTCTGTAGCTCTCTCTCCCCGCACAGGCCCGTCCTGGACTCCTGCGCTGAAGCATTGGTTTACCAGTGCTGCCTGGCGGTGTGCCCTCTCCGGTCAGCCTTCTCCTTCCTGAGACCGGCGCCATGGGCCGTGGACATCACTCGCGCAAACCCCGTTCCCGACCTGCAGCAATTTCTCTGAAGCAGGAAGATCTGCTTGATCTCCTATTGCCGACTCCCTGCTTGGACTACGTTAACCATGATGTCTCCAATCCTGACCCTGGCTCGTCCACTGACTACGCGGCTCTCTCCAGTCCCGACCCTGCTATGTACGACGACGAACTGCGCAATCCGGATCAGCCTGCGCGGTCTAAGGTCGGTGCTTATACAACCCCACCTCAGCCACGCGGTCCGACCCTGGTTTGTGGCGAGCACAAGCGTGACAAACCCTTTGCTGATGAAGAAGCCATCAAAGGGTTACAGATCGATGTTTCTCCAGCTCCTGTGTCACTAGAGTTGTTGCAATAATCTCCAGCATTGAACGGGTTAATGTTGCAGGGGGGCACGCGTTAAATAGTTACTGTTCTCTATGGGACAACAAATTGAGCTTTTAATGCAAGTTCTAAGTAATCAGTCACAAAAGCTATGAGGTCAACAGAACACCTTGAATTATTTACACATTTGTGCTTTTAGTGTGTCTAAATATAGTTACTGTCATCGGAGGTGTTAACACCCTAAGGCAGAGTCCTAATTAGAAACTAAAGATCAAAAGAGTGATCAACATGTGCAGAAATCACTGAAAATAATGTGCTGATCTTCAAAAAGATGTTACAGTGTGTCTCCCCGGGAATTACAGCGCTGAGCCAATAGATGAAAGAAAACAACAATAGTTTTTATTACATAAAGTTGCATCTCAGATTGCACAAATGGTCTGGAGGGGAATGTACAATACTTTACTTTCAGAGCGCTATAATGAATTGGCGACTCAGTGAAGCTCACATTGTGCTGGATATCTGCCTGACGATTTGGGTGCTATGAATCCGAGCATATTCTTGCCAGAATAAAGTAAACCAGATAATCAAACAGCTATTCAATGGGGGACTGTAACAGGGGGGATTCCCTGTGACGTAATAATGCAAAGGGAAACATATTTCAGAGCCCGAGGCAGCACTGAGCAGGTTAAAGTCACAGGGCGTCTTAATTCCCTGCTCAGCTGCTTTATTAGAGCCCTTTACAAAGCCTGCAGCCCTCACTACAGGGAGATCTCTGATCCAGGGAGACAACCGGTACCGCTGCAGGGATCTCTCCCTGATCCAGGGAGACAACCGGTACCGCTGCAGAGATCTCTGATCCAGGGAGACAACCGGTACCGCTGCAGAGAGATCTCTGATCCAGGGAGACACCCCCCCCCCCCCCCTCCTAGCGGGAAATTTAACTCACGGGCAACGCCGGGTCTCTCAGCTAGTAGATACATAAACACAAGATGACAGGCTGCACCCAACAATTCCATGTGAACCAAATGAAGACTCTGGGAACAGATACTATTCTTTCTCTTTCTGCCTGCTGTACTGGAGGAAGGGGACCGGCCATATGTTAATGTGGTGGTTTTCCACTCTCTTCTTGCTGAACCCCACATTTTAGAAATGGTCATTGAATGTAAATAGTCACGAAACAGACATAAGAGCATACTTAGACTGTATCCAATTATAGTATTGCATAGCTATCCACACAACGTGGCTTGTAGAATTGAACTGCTGGGAAGTTACCTAAGGACATGGGGTGGGTTAAGTGGACTGTTTGGGTTCATGTGAGCCCTCCCAAGACAAAGTGCCCAGGACGCTTAGCCAGGTGGCATCCTGGGGGATTGTGAATACTCACAAAAAAAGCTGTATTTGCCCCCCCCCCCCCCCATGCCCTCTTCCTTTTCCTGTACGTGTCCTGGGTGTTGGAATCCCTGCTGTTATGTGCCCATATAATAAACCCAAAATGTAATATACTCCCTGTGTCTGGCTAGTGCGACCTGTGGCTCGGGTAGCTCTAGGGGCTAGTTTTGGGTTGAGCCTTCCCTCAAGGGCTCTGGTGGCAGTGGATACCCCAATCTCTTGGCACTGATTGGTGGACTTCTGGTCATGAGGCACTAAGTTACGTGACACCATTGTCCGAAGAACCAAACACAGGTTGTCTCTTGGAAAATGTATAACACAAGATTAAATTCCTAGAAATTCAGTCTGGGCTCTGCCACAATTCTTATTGGTGCTAGAAGACACCTTCCAACATTGGGAGACAGAGCCGTAAGATGTATGAAGGTGTGGCACAGCACCACTTAGAGAATATAGCCCTTTGTATTCTCAGTGCTGTACCTTAGGGGGCTGAACTAAATTAGACATTATTTTCAAAACAATAGGGTAAAGAAAAGGTGGCACTGACACGGACCCCCTGCAGCATGCTCTGCTTCCAGGAAATGTGTGGCAGACGGGCACCTACACTATAACCCTTGGCATGCTATCTAATAGGGTCAGAAGGAAGAGACGAGGTGGGTTTGTATGTTTGGCCCTTATCTGTGGGTAACCCCCCTCTCCCGGTGCCCGGGGAATTGTTTGATTAACTTCACATTTGGAAAGTATTTACATATTTGGAGGAGACATAATCAGTCCACAAAATACCGGATCAGTACTTCCAGTTCTAAAGCGTTTTTCTTGATTTTAGCGAAATGCCTGACGCTTCGTACTTATGTTCCACTGCGAACAGTGCGAACAAAACAAAATCCTGAGAATAAAGCGCTATTATTGGGAAACTTTAGTGTAATCATTCTGCGGTTTTCTTGCCATTCTCAGTTATATTCTTCATGTGATGGGATGTAATTGGTTAGGATACAGTTAGGGTTAGTTTGTTTGTTGTAACTTCCAGGTACACAATTATTGTTCAACTCGGCCAAATAAGAATAACTAGGAAACACAACGTATAATAATAGTGCGATCTAGTATTTCATTCTAAGATGATATTTTGTGCAATGTAGATCAAAGGGTTATATTTGGAAGAGCTTAAAATGAATGACTTAAGTAAATAAATAATGTACTGTATACACACAGAATAAACCTACGAGGATTTGACATTTGAATGTGAATTTGTGCAGCCGTGAATATAAAATACATAGCTTACACTTACAGGATATTGAACTGTCTTCTGCCACCCCCTAGTGGGCAAAGTTATATATGTCTAAAGCATGTTAATGATATAGATACACGTATATAAGGCAATGATCTCCTAAAGAGTTTCTGTATCCATTAAAACTGGGGAAATATATAATTTTCTTTCTAATAGCCTATCGAACTAATTTCCCCCCCTTTGCCCCCTTCTTATAGTAATTGTTATATATATCTTATAATATATATATATATATATATATATATAGAGATATATATATCTATATATATAGATATATATCTATATATATATATATTGCAACTGTAAATATTCTGTGTATTCAACTACGAGGACAAATTATATTAGCCAAAGAACTTAGCAATCACCAGGAGGACGGAGAGGACGAGACTCTGAGGAGAGAGATTGGGAGGGGTATAGGCCCTAACCTCAACTTCATACAAAGGAATTGTGGGATCTAGAACCTAGAAGCTTACACACCCTCTTATTGTACCTTTAAAGATGCTGTTTACAAAAACAATTCCATTCATTATATGCATCAATACAATCTGCACACTGCCATGCGTTTAGCTAAGCTGCCGATCCATTCTCCTGTAATCGATCGCTGAAGATTTGGCTCGGGGTTCTTTATATCACTGTTAGGCCCGGGCCATAGAGGGGTGAGGCGATCCGAGCCGCGCTGACGCTGAGGCGATCCGAGCCGCGCTGAGGCGATCCGAGCCGCGCTGACGCTCGCCTGCTGAAATCTGGGCGATTTCATGCCCATACAGGCGAGCCAGCGGGCGTGATCGGAGCCGGGGGGAGGTGGTTGGAGGCGGGGCAGTGACGTCGCTGGGCCAATCGCCCGCGACGCACTGACGTTGACGTCACGGCGCCGACGTCACGCTGCTGTGCTGTGATTGGAGGTTTTCAGCCGACAGCGCACTGAAAAACAGCTTGGCGCTCGGCTGAAACCTCCATCTCGTTAGCACGCCTGCGGACGCTCGCGTGAGCCGCCTCTCAAGGCATCCTCATTGAGGATGCAGGGGCTCAGTGCGGAGCGTCCGCACGCCTCAGCACGGCCTGTCCGTCTATGGACTCGGCCTTAGGGCTGCAGAAGAGGACCATGTGACAAGGCAATCACTAGATACAATTGGTGCACTGCTAGAGAGAGGGCGGGGCTCAAAAAGGGGTGTGACAGAGCCTGTTTCAGAAGAGGAAGAGGGTGTGACTTTGTATATAGTTGCTATAGAAACAAAAATGTCTTCTTTTTTTTTTAAATGCTACAAGTATTTTCTCATAGTACAAAACTGATTTATTATTAAAAAAACAAACAAAACACATGTAGGATATTGCTTAAACTGCAGCGTTAAAATAGGAGAAAATGAAAACATCAATAATTCTAATATGATAGTGCCTAGGGTCATGTGCCATTCCGCTTACTCACCCTCCAGCCATCCTGCCCGGTATTTGCCCGCCTCAAAAGCACATGACGGAAACCCGGATATTTGGCTACCATACAACGTGCATATTTAGGGAGTGCTAGCGCTTGCAAAATATCTCCCTTTTACGTGGCAGGGTCAGCAAAACCTGTGCAATCTATTGCACCCATCACATTGGGTTGTGTAAAAGCTTGTCTGGAGTTCCTGCCGCTCGCTAGGAAAATTGATATAATTCCAAGAGCATAGAAATTGACTAAGAGAGAGCGATATTTGTGGTTGCAACACACTGACGACTATGCTCACGGTTGAATGAAAAGATGCCAAGGTAAGAAAATGTAATGAGCTCAACATTTTGACAAGGCCAGGGATGTACAACCCCTGTCTGTCAGGGGCTCTAACTGTCCCTCTCCGTAAAGGGTTAATATTGCTTGTGAGCTTACCATGTATGGGCTCATCCTTCCTGTTCTGTGAGCCCCTGTAGGGTGGTTCTAAGCCTATAGAAGCACAGTCTGGCCATTCTCCTCACTATCCTCTCCCTGCCTGTCCCTAGGAGCCTCTCCCTGCCTGTCCCTAGGAGACTCTCCCTGCCTGTCCCTAGGAGCCTCTCCCTGCCTGTCCCTAGGAGTCTCTCCCTGTCTGTCCCTAGGAGCCTCTCCCTGTCTGTCCCTAGGAGCCTCTCCCTGCCTGTCCCTAGGAGTCTCTCCCTGCCTGTCCCTAGGAGCCTCTCCCTGCCTGTCCCTAGGAGTCTCTCCCTGCCTGTCCCTAGGAGCCTCTCCGGAGTCTTCCTCCCTTCCTGTCCTAGAGCCTCTCCCTGCCTATCCCACTAAGTGACTCTCCCTGCTGTCCCTATGAGTCTCCTCCCTGCCTGCCCTAGGATCCTCTCTCCCTGCCTGTCCCTAGGATCTCCTCCCTGGTCCGTGTCCCTAGAGCTCTCCCTGCCTGTCCCCTAGAGCCTCTCCCTGCATGTTCCCTAGGAGCTCTCCCTGCCTGTCCCTAGGAGTCTCTTGCTCCCTGCCTCGGCGCTCCCTAGGAGCCTCTCCCTAGGAGTCTCTCCTCTGCTGTCCTAGAGTCTCTCCCTGCCTGTCCCTAGGAAGTCTCTCCCTGGCCTGTCCCTAGGAGTCCTCTCCCTGGCCTGTCCTAGGCTCTCCCTGCTGTCCCTAGGATTCTCTCCTGCCAGTCCCTAGGAGTCTCTCCCTGCCTGTCCCTAGGAGCCTCCTCCCTGCCTGTCCCTAGAGCCTCTCCTGCCTGTCCTAAAGTCTCTCCCTGCCTGTCCCTGGCTCCCTCCTGCCTGTCCCTAGAGTCCTCCCCCTGTCTGTCCCTAGAGACTCTCCCTGGCCTGTCCCTAGGGCCTCTCCCTGCCTGTCCCTAGGAGGCCTCTCCCTGCTGTCCCTAGGAGTCTGCCTCTCCTGCCCTTCCCTAGGAGTCTCTCCGCCTGTCCCCTAAGTCTCTCCCTGCCTGTCCCTAGAGTCCCTCTCCCTGGCGCCGACTTACGCCTGTCCCTACTGAGTCTCTCCCTGCCTGTTCCCTATGAGCCTCTGCGCCTGCCTGTCCCTAGGAGCCTCTCCCTGCCTGTCCCTAGAGTCCTCTCCCTGCCTGTCCCTAGGATCCAGCTCCCTGCCTGTGTCCCTAGGAGCCTCTCCCTGCCTGTCCCTAGGATCTCTCCCTGCTGTCCCTAGGAGTCTCTCCCTGCCTGTCCCTCAGGACGTCTCTCCCTGCCGTTTGTCCTAGGAGCCTCCTCCTCTGCCTGTCCCTAGGAGTCTCTCCTGCCTGTCCCTAGGAGCCTCTCCCTGCCTGTCCCTAGGCCAGTCTCTCCCTGCCTGTCCCTAGGGAGCCTCTCCCTGCCTGTCCTAGGAGTCCTGCCCTGCCTGTTCCCGTAAGGAGCCCTTCTCCCTGGCCTGTCCGCTAGGAGTCCCCTCCTGGCCTGTCCCTAGAGCTTCTCCCTTCCTGTCCCGTAGGAGTCTCTCCCTGCCTGTCCTAGGAGTCCCTCTCCCTTCCATAGGCCTGTCCCTAGGAGCCTCTCCCTGCCTG
>CM071582.1:1049414-1107215 GCA_036426205.1 Ascaphus truei | reverse complement strand
GCTCTCCTGCCTTGTCCCTAGGCAAGTTCTACTCCTGCCTATCCCTAGAGCCTCTCCCGCCTGTCCCTAGGAGGCCTTCGCCGCGGTATCCTCCCTGCCCTGTCCCTAGGAGTCTCTCCCTGCCTGTCCCTAGGATGCTCTCTAACCCCTGCCTGTGCCCTAGGAGTCCTCTCCCCGCCTGTCCTAGAGTCTCTCCTCTCTGTTCCTAGGAGTCTCTCCCTGATCTGTCCCTAGGAAGTCCTTACCCTGCTGTCCCTAGGAGTCTTACCCTGCCGCGTTCCCTAGGAGCATGTCCTCTCGCCTGTCCCTAGGATGCTCTCTCCGCCTGCTGTCCTAAGAGCTTCACCTGTGCCTGTCCCTAGGAGCCTCTCCTGTCTGTCCTAGGAGCTCTCCTGCCTGGTCTCCCTAGGAGTCTTCCCGCCGTCCTGGGAGTCTCTCCCTGCCTGTCCTCGGAGTCCTCATGCCTGCTAGAGCTATCCCTGCGTCTGGTACCCTAGGAGATCTCTCCCTGCCTGTCCCTAGGAGCCTCTCCCTAGGAGATCTTCCCCTGCTGTCCCTAGGAGCCTCTCCTGCCTTGTCCCTAGGAGCCTCTCCCTGCCTGTCCTAGGAGCCTCCACTCTTCCCTAGGAGCTCTCCCTGCTGTCTCAGGAGTCTCTCCCTGCCTGTCCCTGGAGTCTCTCCCTGTCCCTGTCCCTAAGGCAGTCTCGACTCCTGCCTCGTTCCCTAGGAGCTCTCCCTGCCTGTCCCTAGGAGCTCTCGCCCTGCCTTTGTCCTAGGAGCCTCTACCCTGAAGCTGTCTAGAGCCTCTCTGCGGTACAGAGGAGTCTCTCCATGCTGTCCCTAGGAGTCTCTCCCTGCTGTCCCTAGGAGTCCTCTCCCTGTCTGGCCCTAGGAGTATCTCCCTGCATGTCCTAGGGTCTCTACCCTGCCGTCCCTAGGAGTCTCTCCCTGCCTGTCCCTAGGAGCTCTCCTGCGGTCCTCGGATCTCTCCCTGCTGTCCCTAGGAGTCTTCCTGCTGGCCAGATGCCTTCCCTAGGAGCTCTCTCCCGCTGTCCTAGGGCTCTCCCTGCCTGGTACCTAGGAAGTCTCGTCCCTCTGCCTGTACTAGGAGTCTCCCTGCCGTGTCCCTAGGAGCTCTCCGCGGTCCTTACTAGGATCTCTCCCGTCCTGTTCCAAGGGTCTCTCCCTGTCTGTCCCTCAGTACTCTCCCTGCCCTGTCCCTAGGAGTCTCTCCCTGCCTGTCCCTAGGAGCCTCTCCCTGCCTGTCCCTAGGAGTCTCTCCCTGCCTGTCCCTAGGAGTCTCTCCCTGTCTGTCCCTCGGAGTCTCTCCCTGTCTGTCCCTCGGAGTCTCTCCCTGTCTGTCCCTCGGAGTCTCTCCCTGTCTGTCCCTAGGAGCCTCTCCCTGCCTGTCCCTCGGAGTCTCTCCCTCTCTGGCTCTCTCCTTCTGTCTTGGCAATGTGCAACTGAATGTTTGCCAGGAGGTTTAAATAGGAAGCTAGCTAGAAAATGCTTTTTAATCAGCCTGTCATTTAATAGACAATCAGGTATCTAATTATGCAAAGTTTTGCATACCACGAAAAAAAATTGCTTGTAAAAAAGCCTTTCGTGGAACTGCGAGAAGGGCGTTTAGAATAGTACGACCTGCACTTCTCCCAGCTACAATGACTAAACAACATGTTCCCCTCTTTTCGGCTCTGCTACCTGGGAGGTTCCAGGAGCCCAAAGCACTTTTATGGATAAATCACATGGTGTTTGCTTTTAAACATCATTGCACAGAAGGTGTGAGTTTTTCGCATGTGTGTGTTAGAAAAGCACTAACACGCCTCTTTTCCAGTGTGCAGTGTACACATCTGTGAATGTAGCCTTTCTTTCACATAATCATTTACATTGAATGTGTAATATATCTGAGCACAAACACATGAAACGTGTACAAAGGTCATTTACAATGTGGTTCTGACTACTGTTGATTATATTTTACAGTATATTCTTTATTAGCTTTAGCAACAAACAAAATTAAGATCAGAAATAATTATAACCCCCCTTATGGATTACTAGGGCATTAAGGGGTTAACTTTGTGGTGTCACACAGAGTAAAGACCCTCCACCTGGTCACATGGTGCTGCTGTGACTCAGCAGAAGTTATGTTCTGCCTGGGGACAGTGACATCAAACTGTGGTATAAATAGGAGAGAAGCTTCTGGAACTCAGGTTCCAGGGAGGAGTGACAGTTGGAGGAGCCTCAGAGTTAAGTAATATAAATAGGTGCCCAGTAAGGGGATAGATGATGTATATAGATGTACCACTGTTTGTTGTTTTGTAGTCAGGGAAGTGCCCTGAAGTAAGGTCCATGAGAGAATGGAAGAGTACAGGTTCCCATAGGGGAGACCTGTGTCCCTTAGGGGTCGTCATAACCGTAGTCCTGGGACTTGGATAAGGATCCCGATGGAATGAGGTGCAGTAAAGGGCTAGAGACCCCCTGTTACCTCAGCACCAGTGTGCAGCAAGTGAGGTGTGCAGGGCAGTCTACAGGGAGGATGGTCCCTCAAATGCAATGAGCAAGTAGCACAAGCTGGCACCCTGGAAGTTTAATCCAATGTAATAAATAGTCACTTAACAAGGTAACAGCGCGGTGCCCACCCCAGTTCCAGGAAGGCACCTCCCTGGGAATACCTGCATGTATTCAGAGAAGGTATATGTGTACAGAATGGGAATAACTGTTATCTGTACCTACAAAGATCCTGACACCCATTTTCCTCTCCATATACACCCAGCCTGTACGGACCGGCACCCCATACAAGCTAACTCATCCTGAGTAGCCAATGTCTCAGACACCTATGTCACCTCCCTAGGAGCAGGATGGTTACATACCCAACTTTATTTTCGGGTACATAGTAATGTAAAAATATTGAATCCCTTATTTTATTTAAAACATGTTTTGAAAAGCAATCATTGGCATTTTATTATCACAGATCCATAAGAAATAAAACATATAAAATACCCTATGTCTTGGTATCAAAGAAAACCAAGGGTTTTTTATGCCATTAAACTGACACTGAGGTCGTGATTAAAGGGTTCTGATACACGATTAAAGGGCTTATCCTTTATCCGCCGTAGCGTCTCATCTTTAGACAACATTCCCCCACAGAAGTCATGGACGAATTTCGCCCGAAAAATATTCCGATTGGCCGCGTCGGTGGATATAGGAGAAGCCATTTCTTGAACCTCTAACCTAAGTTAACGTCCCTTTATGCCGAGCTTGCCAACTCCAGTCCTCAAGGGCCACCAACAGGTCAGGTTCTCATGGATATCCTAAAAACCTGACCTGTTGCTGGCTTTGAGGACAGGAGCTCACTCACTTATCAGCCCCCCACCCCACGGTTAGGGGAAGAATACTACTTTTTGTAAACTACCAAGTGACTTAAATACCTCCATACACACTCCTTTATACAACCAGAGGAGAGATAACTGTGAGCAAAACTGAGATAACTGGGATCCTTTCTAACTGAAATCATTTAAATATACTTTGCGGATCTAAATCCCCATATTTCCCAGATCACTAGGTACTTTACAAAAAATATTTCTCTCTTTTGTTATTTTAAGCTAATGCAAGGCAGTGCTAAATGTAACATGCAGTTATGCCTATGCTAATGAGATTGTGCATATAATTAGCTGTGTGGGTATTAACCGCAGGTAAAATAATGTCCATTACTGATTAGCTCAGATGTATTAAATTATTTGTACATCCATAGTTCCACTTTGCTGGCCTCATTAAATCTGTCAGGTCTCGCAAGTATTATTTTAGTTACTTTGTATAATATGTAGGTAATTTGTGCCAATTTGAATGAAATTTTAAGGTGAAGAAAAGCAGAAAAACTATTTCCCTCAGACACGGCATTCTTTCAGAACCTTGTCATTTAGCTTTCCGATTTTAGTTATAACTCTAGAACTGCCCCCTTTACGGGTAATTAACATTTTCATCTCCCATTCACAACCTTGGAGATGAGCCAATCATGACTGTATCTCTGCAATGCCCGGCGGGTTCTAAGGACAGGGACCGCGCCAGATCCGCGCCAGACGCCATTCTGTCTATGCAGAGGAGAGAGGAAGAAAATGTTATTTCACTGCAAGCATAATCAGTACCCATGTCGTGTCTGCGCGGAGACAGGCTCCTTCTGAATAGTTCAAATTAAAGGTGAGACGTTAGGTGTATTATTGCATAAGCTGCAATGAAGCAGTGACAGGTTTGTGCTATTTCAATACTGTTATTTTGCAACATACAAATACATACGTACTATGTGTGTTAGACATTTTATATTCCATAACACTTCTGCATTCCCCCATTATAAAACAATTAAATATACAATACAGTAACCCATGAGAGGCTGAGCGCGATAACAGCCACAAACCTAACACCTTTTACATGTATGCTTTTGTGCTTAGATTTACCATTGTAACAAGCACATCTATTTACATATTGCTAAATCCTGAATATTCGGATTAGGAATACTTTCCGCCGGGCCGGCGTTATGGCGGTGCAGTTGGTACCCTGCTCCGAGCCCCGCGGTTACAGAGGTCCCGCGTTCTTCCCCACAACAATGAAACTGATTGCCGGGGAAGTGCGCGAGACCTCTGTAACGCTTACCTTCTGCTTCGCCATCTCTTCCTGCAGTGTCCCACATCATGGCGCCGCGACGGTAAATGGCGTCGTGTTGCCATGACAACAGCATGTCACGTGAAGTTTTCATCACTTTAAAAAAACAAAACAAAAATTCCAAGATGGGAGCTTCACCGATTTGGTTAAAACTTCTGGCAGATCTAAGTTAGGATGGCAGATAGAACCCTCAAAATGTCATCGGAATCAGTCAAGTTGTTTGGCCTGTGGAGAGAGAACACAGACAGACACCCTGTAACTTTGTGTCTGCAAATTCTGATACAAACCCACAGTGCAGAAGTAGGGAGCGATAAGCCGACCTTGGCCTGGGATCAGAGTCTAGAAAAGCATGGTAGTGATTCCAAGTTCTGGGGTCGAGGTAGGCAAGAATGGTCGGCTCCGGTTCTGGGGTCAAGGCTGGCGGCAGGAAAGAAGGCTACGGTGACCAGACGCCCCGGTTTAGCCGGGACAGTCCCGGTTTTTAATGAGCTATCCCGGTGCTGGCTTCTGGGCAGCAGGTGGCGCTGCAGAGCCGGTCACATGGCAGGAGGGAGGAGAGCAGGCTGTCTGGCTGCTGGGCAGCAGGTGGCGCTGCAGAGCCGGTCACATGGCAGGAGGGAGGAGAGCAGGCTGTCAGGCTGCTGGGCAGCAGGTGGCGCTGCAGAGCCGGTCACATGGCAGGAGGGAGAGCAGGCTGTCTGGCTGCTGGGCAGCAGGTGGCGCTGCAGAGCCGGTCACATGGCAGGAGGGAGGAGAGCAGGCTGTCAGGCTGCTGGACAGCAGGTGGCGCTGCAGAGCCAGTCACATGGCAGGAGGGAGGAGAGAAGGCTGTCTAGCTTCTGGGCAGCAGGTGGCGCTGCAGAGCCAGTCACATGGCAGGAGAGAGGAGGAGAGCAGGCTGTCTGGCTTCTGGGCAGCAGGTGGCGCTGCAAAGCATGCCTGCTCTGAGCTGCTCCTCACTACATCTCCCAGTTCCGTATGTGTGTGTGTGTGTGTGTGTGTGTATCTGCGCTGGTAAGTGTGTGTATGTATCTGTGCTGGCGTTTGTGTGTGTGTGTGTCTGTGTGTCGCTGGCAAGTGTGTGTGTGTTTTTCTGGCGTGCTGCAAGTGTTGTGTTGGTGTGTGTTTGTCTGTCTTGTGCTGGCAAGTATGTGTCTGGGTGTGTGGTTGGATGTATCTGTGCTGGGTGATTGTGTGTGTGTATGTATTGTACATGGAAGTGGTTTTGCGTGATCTTGTGCAGATGTGTGTGTCTGGTGTGTGTGTGGGGTGTTGTGTGTGTGGTGTGTGTGTGTGTGTGTGTGTGTGTGTGCTGTGTGTGTGTGTTGTGTAGTGTGTGGGTGTGGAGTGTCTGTCCTGGAAAGTGTTGTGGGGAGTGTGTGTTGTGTATGTATGTACTGGCAGTGTGTGTGTGTCGGTGTTATGTCTGTGCTGGGGCAAGGTGTGAGGTATGTGTATGTCTGTTGTCTGGGCAAATTTGTGTGTGTTGTGGTGTGTGTGTGGCGTGTTATGTATGTATCGGTGATGGAAATGTGGTGTGTGGGTGTGGTGTGTGTTGTGTATGTGATAAGTAAAGTGGTCGTGCGATAGGTTCGGTTAATTGTACGTGTATGTGAGTATCGGTTATGCGAAGTTGGGCGTGTGTGTGGGTGTCTGTGCTGGTAAGTGTGTGCCTGTGCTGGAAGTGTTGCTGGGTGTGTGTGTGTGTGTGTTGTGTCGTGTGTGTGTGTGTGTGTGTGGTTGTGTGTGGGTCTGTCGTCTGCAAGTGTGTGTGTGGTGTGTCTATGTCGCTGTACTGGCAAGTGGGTGTGTGGCGTTGTTATGTCTGTGCTTGGCAAGTTGTGTGTTTTGTGTCTGTCTGTGCTGGCATATTTGTGTGTGTGGTGTGATGTAGTATCTGTTGGCTGGGTAAAAATGTGTGTGTGTGTGGTGTGTGTGGTGTGTGTGTGTCTGTGATAGTAAGTGATTGTGTGTAAATCGGTTACTCGGTACGTGTGTGTTGTATTATGGTTCTGGTAACGTTTGTGTGCCTGTCTCGTGTGTGTGGGTGCTGTGGGTGCTCGTGCTGGCAAGTGTGGCTGTGTGTGTGTGTGTGTGTTGTGTATATGGTTATTGGTAATGGGGTATGTATCTTGCTGGTAAGGTGGTGGTGTGTTGGTGGCGTGTGGTAAGGGTGTGTGTGTGTGTATGTATCTGTGCTGGTGTGTGTGTGTGTGGGTGTGTGTGTGTGTGTATCTGTGCTGGTAAGTGTATGTGTGTGTGTTATCTGTGCTGGTAGGTGTGTGTGTGTGTGTGTGTGTGTGTGTGTGTGTGTGTATCTGTGCTGGTGAGTGTGTGTGTGTGTGTGTGTGTGTGTGTGTATCTGTGCTGGTAAGCGTGTGTGTGTTTGTGTGTATTTGTAATGCATATGTGTGT
The DNA here is from genome assembly GCA_036426205.1 of Ascaphus truei. Taxonomy (NCBI): domain Eukaryota; kingdom Metazoa; phylum Chordata; class Amphibia; order Anura; family Ascaphidae; genus Ascaphus; species Ascaphus truei. The sequence continues at coordinate 1,100,150 of CM071582.1, read as the reverse complement.
TTCATGCATTATGTGCATGTATATGTTGTATATTTAATGTTGGTATATGTTGGATCTAAATGTGTATGTGTATATGGTATGTGTGTGTTAAACTTATGTTGCATTTTTGGTATGTGTGTATATGGTGTAGTGTTTGTGTGTATATATAGAGGAGACAGGGGATAGAGGATGGTGACTGGGAGAGGGAGTGGGGGAGAGGAGGAGAGAGGATGGAGTGGGAGCGGTGGGAAGAGAGGATGAAGAGGGAGTGGGGGGAGAGAGGAAGGGGGATGAGTGGGGGGGAGGGGGAGAGAGGATGGAGAGGGAGAGAGGGAGGAGGGGAGAGAGGATGGAGAGGGAGGATGGGGATGGAGAGGGAGGGGGGGAGAGAGGATGGAGAAGGAGTGGGGGTGAGAGGATGGAGGAGGGTAGGAAGAGAGGATGGGGGAGAGAGGATGGGCGAGAGAGAGGATGGGGTAGGTAAGAGAGGAGGAGGGAGGCGTGAGAGGATGCGGGAGAGGGGCGAGAGAAGATGGGTAGAGGAATGGGAGAAGATCAGGGGAGATGGAGGAGAGGATGGGGGGAGAGGGAGGAGGAGAGAGGATGGGGGGAGGGGGGGGGAGAGAGAATCGGGGAAGCGGGAGGGGGGGGGGGGAAGGGGGACAGGGAGGATAGAGGATGGTGGAGAGAGAAAAAAGCCAAAAAGGGGGAGCACCGTTTGATTTAATTTGTTTTCTAAATATTTTTTAGTGTGTCCCGGTTTTTACATTTGAAAATCTGGTCACCCTAAAGAAGGTGACATCGGTGTCACAGGCAAAGGTCACTGCTCGCAGCGAAGTAAGCGGGAGCAGGACTGGGACACAAAAGGGCCAGTACAAGGCAGAGATTGTAGACAGGATGAATAACAAAGAAGCACATTGTGAGGATCAGCGCAAGGCCCCGCCCACGTCATGCACCTCGTGTCGTCACAAATGACGCGCACCAGCCACAACCTGCGCCCAGGCACCGTATTGCTGGAAGGCCAGACACCGCAGGGACCGTACCCAGGCTCCGCCCTGTGACGCATCCCGCAACGTCACAAGTGATGCACGTCAGTCAAAGCCTGTGCGCAGGTGCCGCCCCGCTAGGAAGACTGACACCGTGGGGACCGCCTCCAGGCCCCGCCTCCGTGACGACAGGGGTAACGCACAGCACACTCGGAATACGTGCAGACGCCGTGCGGACACAGGCACTCAAGGGGTTAACGGGATCCCTTATTCCACAGCTGCTACGGGCTCCGCCCCTGCCTATCACTATACGGCATACTGATGATGCTCACTCCCTGCAGCCCTCCCATTGGCTCTCTCTCCTTTCTATGCTCAGCCAGCCCCGTGGCAAATTGGCTGAGCATAAACTTTCTTGTGTGCTTACCGGTGCCTTGCCTTGTTCCTGCTTTGTATGTTTGATCTCAGCTTCCACCCGGACTCCCGACTTCTTGGACCCCTGGACCATGGCTACGGACTCGACTACTCTTCTCTCTCTACCCCTGGACTCTGGCACCGCATCAACGACTATCCTACCTTCTCCTCTCCTTGACCACTGCAAGTACCTAGACCACTCTGACCTCTCCTACCCTGACCCGGCTACACGACTACCACTCTGCACTCCGGACGTGCCTGCTCGGTTGTTGGTCGGTGGCTATCAATATCCCCACCTCAGCCTTGCGGTCCCGCCTTGTTTGTGGTGAGCACTCGTGGCACACACCCAGTATAGGAATACTTTGCATGGGCCCTGGCTGAGAGCAACTGGCAGCTATTTAAAGCCCTGTGTAGGAAGTGAAGGCTGGAATTGCCAGGAAGCAAGATGGCCACGGTTGGTTCAGCGTAGGTGAGTGAGGTCACTTCCTGCTTTGTTGGCCATCTTAGTTGGGGCGAGACCGTCCTGGTCCATCGCCCATCTTGGAGCACGTAGCAAAGTCAGGGGAGCTTCTCTGTTGGTGCACCCGGTGAATCCTCACACCCAAACTAGAGACAAAGTCTAATTGAAGTCTACCCTCGCTCGCTCATCCAAAATAACGTCCATAACTAGTATCCATTCTAAAGCCATGATTTCTGCAAAAAGTTCAGCAATGAAAATTGATTGGATCATCAGAAATTCTATAAGGTTTTTCATTTTTTCATTCAAGGACACAAAAACGTGAACTTGTCCTACCAAGGATTGGACATACGGATCTGCGAATGTTTTTGTAAATAATTCAGTTTTTATTTCATATATTCTAAATGCACTTTTTAGCAGTGCTACTGAACCCGCTTTTTTTTTTTAGCTTTGCTGATATATTTATGTTAGGAGAGACATTGAATCCTACATACAGTTCTCAATAGTTTATAATTGATTGAATATCCTATACACTAATCTTATACTTTTTCTTCAATTTTCCTGTCATACTCAAAATTACATTCTCACCATGACCTTTGGTCTTATAATTTTCCAAAGAATTTCCCCAGCATTTCTTAAGGAAGGTAATCTTTTTCTGCTAACAAGTTAATTTGATATTTACCAATTATCAATTCACGTCTAACCTGTAGAGGATGCTCTTCCACCGCGCATGAAAACCCACCAGGAGTCAAACATTCATCACCAATATGTCATTTAACCTCAAAATTCTTCCATGACTTTGTAAAAATCTAACCTCTATTTTAATAGATTTCAAAACCCGGAGTCTTAGACCATTGTGTCAATATTTTTTTGATCTAATACTTTGCTGCATAGTGTATGTTTGGCGATTAACACCAAACAGTGAGCTCATCAGTAAGTAAACTACAGTTAACTTCATTTAAGTCTAACAGTTCAGAAAAGTTGTTTATCATGATGTTAAATAGTGATGCTAATAATGCTGCCATGGGGTACCACATTCAATACTGAAAGCTCTTAGTAATGTATTACCTATTTTTACTCTCATTCTCCTGCCACATAGGAAAGTATTTATCCATTTCAATGTTTCCTCTAATCTCATATTTAAGACATGTGGCTCCTTTAAGTGCTGGAGGGGGGCGCTTGTGATCACATAACTACTGACGTTCCACTTCCTGATAGTTCACCGCCTGCACTCCTGCCCCCCCCCCCCCCCCCCCCCCAATAAAATGAGCAGGAAGATAATGATGTAGCTACTGGTATGTGGCCCCTGAGTGAGGAAAACAATGACAATAGCGCTCAAACAAACCCAAAGTATAATATTAACCACTATTGTGAAAGTGACAATGTGATTAATAGAATCAGTGACAATGCAATTAATAAAAATCGGTGATAGTACACGTGCCTACTTAAAGTGCATTATAAAGTGAAAAAAACCTCAAAATAAACTAAAACCCTTGAAAAAAGACTGTTTCACTTGTCTTCTATTGGATAATTTTTCAAAGCGTCAGGGGAGTTCGTCTCGAAGTCATAAAATAGAAAAACATATCATAGTGCAAAAATGTTTAAACAGTGAAAAAGGTGAAATTCATCCAAAATGACTACTCACATTTTAAGTAATCAAATTAGACATTCATCCAACTTAAGGGGTGGATGCGCCCTATGTGTGAACAGCAGCCACCAATCACAACCTCCAAAGGAGAAAAAAGGGAGACCATATAGTGTAGAGGTAAAACAATTATAATATCAAAACATGATTCAAGGCGCACCGGAAGTGACGTAACGGGAGCCTGGGAGGCTCTCGGCGTGCCGGAAGTGACGTAGTGGGAGCCTGGGAGGCTCTCGGCGTGACGGAAGTGAAGGGGCGAAAGCTCCGGTGTGGATCCAAGTGTTTCCAGAGAGAGCGGAGGTGACCGAGTACCACGAGGAATCGCGAGTCCCAGGGATATCCGTCAACCGCTACCTATGAGTGCCCACATCGACCGTATGAAGTGTAAGCCTTGAATCATGTTTTGATATTACAATTGTTTTACCTCTACACTATATGGTCTATCTTTTTCTCCTTTGGAGGTTGTGATTGGTGGCTGCTGTTTACACACAGGGCACATCCACCCCTTAAGTTGGATGAATGTCTAATGTGGCCCCTGAGTGCCAGACAACATGCCGTAGTATCTACACCTAAAGGGCACCCAAAGGGTTAAAGGAGCAGTTCTCCCTGCTATATTCCTCCCTTCGCGCATACGCAGAACACAGCCGGCGGCCATTACAGTGTCACGCATGCACAGTATGATAGGCCAATAGGACAGGCTCCACGGGGAACTACAAGCCCCATAATGCACAGGGGCGGCAGATCACCTGAGCGCAAGGGAGCCAATAGGGTTTCTGATTTTCCCTGCACAAGTGGATACATCTCGCGCGTCAGTCAGTGCTAGGGTAGGAGGTAGGTGCAGGGGTCTGTGACACTCTGCACTAGGCCAGATTCCCCCCCCTAGGTCCTGACTCATTCACTAAGATTGTGGCTGCTACAGGGACAGGCCCTTAGTAGGGACCCTGCCCCATTAGCTGTTTGATAGATCAGGGACACAGCTGCAAAACTGCGCAGCCCTGACAATTGTGGTCTGGGACCAGACCACCTCTCAAGATACAGAGACTGTCATCACGGTGTGACACTCCAGCGGGATACTATCCCACGCCGAGGAAGCTGGAAGCCCACGTCGCTGGATCGGCGGATCCTCCCCGTTGTCTACTCAGCGCGCCCGGGTGCTGGAGCACCCGGCAGGTACCTATATCCTAAAAGTGCACCAACAGTATACACACCATAGTGGCTGCGCTGACCACATATAGGGGTGGGACAGTTATCCTTGTGGACACCCGGGTAGTTGGGTGCCCGGGGGCCCCTCGGGTACGGTGGACACGGTGTGGGTTACACGGGGGTGGGATAAGGCCCTGCGAGGCGAAGGGGTAGCTGTAACCAGTAGCCTAATGCATCCAGCTATAGTAAACTGTTATTCTATGCTACTCAGTGTGTTTATTTTGTGATCGTATATGCCTATATATGTATATGGGTCCTGTAACGGGCAAATGCCCATAGTAGGATCCGTTACAGGTGGAGGCTCTGACGAATGTCGTTCCAGAATCCACCCCAGGCTCCCTGCAGCGGAGGCTCAGACCTCCTGCGAGCCACAGGTATTGCACCACACATACACCGTAGACATATCTCACAGATGGTGGGGATACATGTGGTACATTGTATAGCTGAAATATATATATATATGGATATATATGGATATATATGGATATATATGGATATATATATATATATATATATATATATATATATACACATACACATTCACAGATATATACACACACACATACAGCTGTCTCTTACACATACTAATGTACAATGTAATTCTATCCCTATATACCAATAGTATTGATCACATATGGGGCTATGCAATAAGCTCAATGGGTTTGCGTCCTGATGTTCAAAAAAAGCACGTCCGTTAAAAAGTGAGGCCGGGACGCAATTCACTAAGGCCTTGAGCCCATTTTTTAATGTACGTGCTCAAAACACCCACAGTGTACGTGATGCTTTTTCTCCCTCTGCTAGCGTTCTTAAACTTCACGTGCGCTAGCTGATAGAAAAAAAAGCCGCATGTAACATTTGCATGGAGATTTCCCATCTCCATGCAAGGCTGTTACAGGTGTTCGTACACTAAATAAATACATTTGAATAATAGAGTGCATGATCAGGGGGTCTCCGGAGCTGAACAGCGTTGGTTTCAGGTCCGAGGACCCCCTACTTCAGGAGATACAGGCCCCGTTATGGGGTGCCGGTATCCCCTGCAGAATTTCAATGTCCCGGTCACGTGACGCGGACGCTTGAAAGTGCAGGGGATAATGGCACCCCCCATAACGGGGCCTGTATCTCCTGAAGTTAGGGGGTCCTCAGACCTGAAACCAATGCGGTTCAGCTCCGGAGACCCCTGCACATCCACAGTATGAAACCACATGATATTAAAAAAGATTTAACAAACATCAATACACGACCCCCCCCCACCCCCAACCCCCCTCTCCTCCCAACCACAATACAAGTACAATAATGTGCAAAAATTACTATATCCAGTATGGATAATAGATTATTTGCCCATTAGTAAACTACGGCATTAGCATACTAAAAAGTAAATAAAAACAGTAGCCGCTCATCCAATGAATACAAGCAAGTAAACAACATCCAACAATGAATGTATTAACCATTAACACAATGAACCAATAATTCCTAAACCAACTCAAAATGACTAGTAACACTAACAATCAAAACAATGAATTACTAAAACAATTAGTGAATGTAAACATTAAAAGACAATAAATAAATTCAAACAATATCGAAAGAACGCATAAAACGATTAGCTAACATAAATACAACATAACTACAAACGAACACCAATCGCCAAACATTTAATTACATTAAGCAGGAAAAAAACAAACAATCACATCCACATAGAAATTGAAATTAAAAAAACCAACAGCATACCAAGCAGAAATGCCCCCCAAATATTGTCATAATAATGTATTCATCTGTACCCTAAAGTGGTAAGATTAATATATTATCAGTCAATGTGCCTCCCCCAAAAAATCAAAAAACACATCCAAAGAATAAACCTGTAAAAAGAGACATTTACAAACATTGAATATCTACTTACCATTAGAAGCGGTGGCCCTCCGACTCCGGGGGTAACAGGAAGCTCACGTACCCGAAGGCCTCAAACAGCATCGATGCCATCCGCCATGAAGATCGATCAGGTACCCCAATCTTCTTTTTCTTTCTTTACTCACGTCTTCTATCTTCATCGTCACCATTTCTTGATCTTCTATCTTCTATCTTCATATGTCAATCCAAAAAAACCCCATGGTAAATCCCAACCAATGTTGTCTCGTCGTTCTTCTTGGGCCTCAAATGAGGGTCACGGCCTTAAATGGGCTTGTGACGTCACATTTAGCCTCAAAATTGTTAACAGCCACTGATTGGCTGTTCAAACCATGTTCCGACTTTATTTATTTTTTTTTACATGACGTCACTTAAAGGGATGATGCAGCACTCAGAATGGCTGTGCTTCATTTGCCTTTAAGATGACGTGACGAAGCCGGTGTCACATGGTATTCAGCCAATCAGATGTGGGAACCAATTCCACAACTCTGATTGGCTGAAATACCATGTGACGCCGGCCATCTTGGTTAGTTAAGTCATCTTAAAGGCAAATGAAGCACACCCATTTGATTGGTGCTCAATCTCCCTTTAAGTGACGTCATGTAAAAAAATAAAGTGGGAACATGGTATTTGAACAGCCAACAGGTGACTCCTTGATAAAGAACCCTACGGTCGAAACGCGTAGGAGTTTTTGTCCTCACCCCTGGGGTTATGTTACTGAGTGTTGCTGAATAAATAGAATTTATTCTTTGTCTACCACCTGGCTCCCTGGCAGTGCACTGTTTTTGCTCTATTTTTCTAAGCTAAACAAACCTACTTTCTTCACTAATAACAAGCACAAGTCTAACCCACGCCCGAATCTTCTCTGTCTTTGACGTTCTACTCAAACCACCCTCAGCTGCTCTTCTTTCACCATCTCACTCAGGACTTTTGCGACTATTTTACGGACAAGGTGGGATTCATAAAACAGAACATCCTCTGTTTCTTCCTCCCATCACTTACACCCTTTCCTAACTCTCACGGCCCTTCTTGACTCTTTTTTCACTGTCTTAGAGGAGGCTGGTCACTGTGATCTCTCTTCCTCCTCTACCCTTTTCTCTTTGACCCCAAATTCCCTCCATCTCACTAAAAACTCTTGGTCCTACTATAATCCTACGCTCACACACATTTTTTAATCCTTCCTCTCACTCTGGTACTTTTCCATCCTCCCTTCAAGAGCAAAGTTATTTATTACTCCAAACAGCAAGCTTGCCCTACCTGTCTTTCTAAACTATCGAGCCGGTCTCCCTCGTGCCTTTTGCCTCTAATACTCCGTTGAATGTCTGTATTCTCTCGCTTGCTCCATTTTCTCAACAACTATTCTCTCCTAGACCTCTACAATCTGGCTTCCGCATGTCATCCACTGAAACAAGCCTCACTAAAATAAACTAGACCTCCATGTGCCAAAAGACGACGGTCATTATAACTCGCTCATATTACTCGACCTCTCTGCAGCATTTGCACACCGTGGTACCACCCTCTTCTCCTTCACATTTCCATACTCTTGGTATTCGTAACAAAGCTCTATCAGGATTCATCTACCTCTCCCATCGTACTTTCAAGTTCTCTTCTGCTAACACCTCACTCCTCTATTGATCTCTCTGTGGGGGTACCAGGGCTGTCCTGGGAACCTCTTTCTTTTTCTTGTACACACACTCTCTCTAGGTGACCTAATAACATCTCTTGGGTTTAATTATCACCTCTATGTGACACACAAATTTACTTTTCAACCTCACGCCCTTGCACCTGCTGTACAAACCAAAGTTTATGAATGTTCTAGGCGATTCATCTGGATGACCTCGTCGCCCTTAAGAAACTTTAACTGGCAAAAAAACAGAGTATCTCGTACTTCCTCCCAAACCTGGCCCTATACTCCTTCCACATTAAGGTTGGAAGTACGACCATTCACCGAGTAGCCCAAGGCACGCTCTATGGGGGGGTCACACTTGACTCCTCTACTCACATTCAAAAAGCTGTTTCTAAAAACCTGTCGCTTTTTACCTCCGCAAATCACACAAAAGAGTACCCCTTCCTCTGTGCTCGACTGCTAAAACTCATGAATCCCGGCCCTCATTCTTTCCCGTCTGATACTGTAAACTCCTGCGTCGGCTTCCTGCCTCACCCTACAATCTATCCTAAACGCTGGAGCTGCCAGAATCGCTTCTACGCTTCTCTAAAAACTGTCTCCGCGTCTGCCCTCCTGAAATCCATCTCCTGGCTCCGATCACGTCCCGCAATTGCACTCAATGTTCTCCTCACTTTAAAGCATTGTACACTTCTTCTGCCCCCTCCTTACATCTCAGACCACTAATTTCTCGCTATGCCCATACCCGACTCTTGCGTTCTTCTCAAGGATGTCTTCTGTCTCCCCCTCGATTGGTATCTTAAAGCCCTCTCCCGCTGTAAACTCTCTACCTGAAACTGCACCACAACACATCTGAATGACCCGTCCCTCAGTACCCGATAGCCCAACCTTCTATCCCACTTTAAGACACACACTTAAGACAACATTGCTTGAAAGAAGCATATGGCATAGCATGTGGAATTCTGAACACATGACACATTAAGCTTGGCCCCGCAGAGCACTTTACCAGAAATCCTCCTATGTCTTTAGTTCATCCCTACCTAACCAATTAGACTGTAAGCCTCCTTCGGGGAAGGACCTCTCTCCTAATGTACTTTATGTCTAAAGCGCTTATCTCATTACCGGCTTATTGTGTTATTGTTATTTATATGATTGTCACGTGGTATTACTACTGTGAAGCCACTATGTATATTAATGGCAGCATATATTAAAGAAATACCCAAACAATATATATCAGTTTGCAGATACCTTTCAGTAAAACTTGGTATCGCTCATTTCTCAGCTCATCTCCAAGCATGACCCCCACCCCCTCTCTCTCCCAGAGCATGACCCCCACCCCTCTCCTCTCTCCAGAGCATGACCCCTCCCAACCCCATCCCATCTCTCTCACAGAGCATGCAACCCCCCACCCCCTCTCTCTCTCCCAGAGCATGACCCCCAACCCTCTCTCTTCTCCCAGAGCATGACCCCCCAAACCCCTCTCTCTCTCCAGAGCATGACCCCCACCCCCTCTCTCTCTCCCAGAGCATGACCCCACCCCCCTCGTCTCCAAGAGCATGACCCCCACCCCCTCCTCTCCTCCCAGAGCGCATGACCCCCAAACCCCTCTCTCTCTCCCAGAGCATGACCCCACCCTCTATACTCTCTCACAGAGCATGACCAACCCCCTTCTCTCTATCCCAGAGCATGACCCCCACCCCCTCTCTCTTCCAGAGCATGACCTCCACCCCCTCTCTATCCCAGAGCATGACCCACCCCCTCTCTCTCTCCCAGAGCATGACCCCACCCCTCCTCTCTCTCCCAGAGCATGACCCCCCCCCTCCCCTCTCTCTCCAGAGCATGACCCACCAACCCCCTCTCTCTCTCCAGGCATGACCTCCACCCCCTCTCTCTCTCCCAGAGCATGACCACCACCCACTATCTCTCTCTCCCAGAGCATGGACCCCCACACCCCTCTCTCTCTCTCCCAGAGCATGGACCCCCACCCCATCTCTCTCCCAGAGCATGACCCCCACCCCCTCTCTCTCTCCCAGAGCATGACCTCCACCCCCTCTCTCTCTCCCAGAGCATGACCCCCAAACCCCCCTCTCTCCCAGAGCATGACCCCACCATGTGCCACCATTACTAGTGAGCAACTCAAAATGGCTCCTCCCCCCGCGTGATGCCGTTACAGAGCCCCGCCCCCCGGGGGACACTGAGTCATGTGGTAAGAATGTATAGGGACGCTGCTGCTGCTGCCGCCGCAGGAGCAGGGAAGTGGAACATGCCGGGGGGGTTACACAATGTATCTCAAAGTGTTCAAACTCTATTTTTAAAGAGTCAGAGTGCTTTTGTGGTTAGCCTTTGTGTGTATTTATTTATATATCATGTGGATATGTTTTGTACAGTAGTTACACACTGGGGCGGCCTCTGTGGAATTGGAAACAATATGCTCCCCCATCTTCATGTCCGCAGTGGTTTGGTCTGAGTGACAGGGAGCAGACACCTTTCCTCACAGAGGGGCGGGCCGAGCAGTTCGGCGCTGTTTATTGGGCGAGCGCCGAGGTAGTGGCTGCATAACGCGTGCGCTGATTGGCTGGGCCGAGTGTGGTGCCGTGCGCAGTTCGGTGGCCATTTTTTGGGGTCGTGTGCAAACCGCGTGTGGCGCAGGCAGGAGGATCTGACAACAAACCGGAGCAGCGGGCGCAGGGTGAGGGTGAGTGTGTCCGGGCGCAGTGCGGGTGTGGGTACCCGGGGGGCGGAGGGCTCGCGGCTGCCTCGGTACGGGGCTGCCATACGCCGCCGTCATCATGTGGTAAACAAGCCTGGGTGGCGGCGGCGCGCTTTGGCCTGGTGTGTCAGGGCCCGGCCAGTAGTAACCCGGGGCCCGGCCAGTAGTAACCCGGGGCCCGGCCAGGTGTAGGCCGAGGGCTGGGATAGCGCGGGCCTCGCTACCTCGGATGTCTATTAGCGCGACCCTAGGCCCGGAGTGGGCGGTGCGAGGGAAGCAGTGCTGGGCTCCGATAGGGATAGTAATGCTCCCCCCCCCCCCCGGGGCTCCGGCCTTTGGCCTGTGCAGCTGCCATGCTGCGTGTCACACCTTTTACCTGCGCGTTCACTGCGCAGCTACGGGGGTTGGGGGATATAATAAATATATATATCTCGCACACCTGCCTTTGCGTACTGCTGGGATCTTGCATTTATAAGCCTTACACACCCATTTTACTGAATATTGGGACACTTGATGTATTTCTAATTGACCATTAATTTAGCACATTGCGCTGCTTCTCTGGTGTATTTAATGTCCCCTTAGATTGCTTGGCCTGCCCTGCCCTTACTAGCGCTCGTGTAACACGGGGGTTACAACACGTGCTTTGTATAACTCTGCTTCCTTTTAAGGACAGGGCAGATATGCCTGGTACTGTTACCCTGCCATGTGTTTGCACGTAAGCCGGCATTGCATGTTCATACCTTTCAGAAGTGAAATGATCGTTTGCATATCCATTATTGGTGAATTACTTGACCAGAATGACGTCCCCCTAAAATTCTCAGCCTTTTACACACCTGTCAGCCAAGGGCATTATTAGAGACCTGCTGTATCTAAAAATAACATTCTGCTCAGCTGATGTTTGACAAACCATACAATAGGTATATACAGGAATGCGTGAGCTTGAAGCCAAACTAAACTATTTGCCCCGTCTTGCTAAAATGTAGACTTTATGCTGTGACTTCTCAAAATACTCATGCAATGACTATCAGTAAATGGCAGTTTAGTCTTTAATTGAGGACCCCCCCTGTGAAATATTCTATAGTCTTATTATTTTGGTAGATTAGACTAACTTCTGTTTTACAATCCTTGTTACATTGATGTAAATTGCCAAACCTATAATTAGTGGGAAATGCAATAAATATAGTGCAGGGTAGGATTAAAGTAAATCTGAAGTTCGATTTGTCAAATGTTTTGAGCTCTATTTCATAATTTCCTAGATAATGTACTTCTGTGGAGATCTGAGAATGTTGGGACGGGGTAGGCCCAGAAAAGAGACGTGGGAATTAGTGGGATTGAAGCCTTAGTGAGAGGTTGTAAGGTAAGAATAAGGTATAGGGCGTTTTGGGTGGAGGGACATTAATTTAAGATGATAAAATGAGGTGTTGTCCAGACATGCATTGAGCTGCCAATGTTTGAAGCATTGAGGTGGCAGGGTGGTGTTTACTGGCATCAACCAGATTAGTTGTTTGGGACGTCCTAAATTACTGCTTAATTTTCAGTCATCTTGTCAATATATATTGAGATGCTGAACATGTTGCATGGACACATCTTTCAGCTTCAGGCACCTCCAAAGCCTCATTGGCTTTTCAAGTCTTTTCTCAAATATATTGTAGGTTGTTTTGCCACGTCTTGATAGACCTGGCCGCAGGTTAATCAGGACAACGGGAGGCTAAGTTTAGTAGACACTAGACCAGTGGTGTTCAACCCTTTCTTTGGTTATGAAACATATCTTTAATATCGGCCGCTGCAAACCCGCAGCTCCCACGTACCTTCATGTATTTAAATGATATTGTGAACTTCTGCGGAACCCTAACCCTCTCATAGCGTGTCTAAGATCAGATGCATTGTAAATTCTAATGTATTTGGTACAATTTTCAAATGGCCTGAAAATTGCAAGGGACCCTTTAGGTATGCCTGGGGAACCCCATGGGTTCCTAGGTACCCCGGTTTAAAAAACACTGCACTAGACAGTACATGTTTTGGCTTAATTAGCATTGTCTATTGACTTGAGGAAATCGATTTATTTAATGGTTTTCAGCCTTTTTATTGTGACAATGCAATACATCCAAAAGATGCAACAAGTTTTAAAGTCCGTGCCTTCTCTTTACCTTAAATCATGACTGTTCTTAAATTAAAATGTCATACTGTGTAAACACGGCTATTTCTACTTAATTCCTCCTGTGTACAATAAGTTTTCCAGAAGTATCCCTTAAATGTGCCACTTGGCACAGGCCTGTGTTGGTTTTTAGACTTACTTCCAGATTATGGTTTAACTTCCTTTTATCAATGACCACTTAAATATAAAATTTAATACTTCTTAAATTGTGTAACTTGGCATCACTCCAACTGTGATTGTTTCTTTTAGAGCACTTCTCCAAAAACATGAGCAGCAACGAGTGTTTCAAGTGTGGCCGCTCTGGCCACTGGGCTAGGGAATGCCCAAATGGAGGAGGTGCTGCTGGTCCTGGTCCTGGTCGTGGCCGTGGGGGAGGAAGAGGACGTGGGCGTGGTGGATTTACTTCTTCCCGAGGTAACTACCCTCTCACTTGGTTACATTAGGGAACCTTTTTTTTTTTATTGATTTGCTGTTTAACTAACTTCTCTCTCCTCTCACAAAATAGGTTTCCAATTCATTTCTTCGTCTCTCCCAGACATATGTTATCGTTGTGGAGAGTCTGGCCATCTTGCTAAGGATTGTGATCTTCAAGAGGATGGTGAGCTTCTTTACGTTAATTTTCCTTTCCCTTTCATAATAATGGCATGGTCTTGTATAGCGCTGCTAGATTTACGTAGCGCTTTACAGAGACATTTTGCAGGTACAGGTCCCTGCCCAGTGGAGCTTACAATCTGTTTTTTGTGCCTGAGGCACAGGGAGATAAAGTGACTAACCCAAGGTCACAAGGAGCTGATACCGGGAATTAAACCAGGCTCCCCTGCTTCAAACTCAGTGCGAGTCAGTATCTTTACTCACTGAGCCACTCCTTCTCCATAGCTATTATGGAAGTTTGGAAAATGTATATGGTGTCTAGTCCTGCTATAGTACAGATATATCTGGGGTTCCTAGAGAAGGCTCCCAGAGTTATTGTATCCATCTGGTGGCCCCTGCCTGCTACTCATCCTAATTTCTGTTAAATCAATAGATGCCAATACTGTGAAGTGTTAATGTAAAATCTCATTGACTATTTTATGTTTGAATAGCTGCCGGTCTTTTGGTATTAGTTTAGATTAATTGGATTATAGTTCATTGTGATGTACAAATTCTAATCTGGATCCATGGGTAATTAAGTTTTTATGCATAAAGTATTTATATGCCACACTGTTTAAACAAATACTCTGACAAGATATACAAAAGGCTATTGACAAGTGATGTTTCCAGTGCACAATTCTGCAAGAAACTTGTTTTTTATTTAATAGGATTACGGCCCACAAACTGAGCTGTTTGTCTTGTACTAACTATACTGTGTTTTAGCGCCTTCTAAATCACCTGGGTTAACTTGTCTTGTACTCTCACTTTATAAAAATTATTTGTCCATGAAATGAGATTAAATTCTAGTATCGAGGGGAAATTAATAATGTATAGATTGATGGATAATTTGAACCTTTATCCCTTCCAGCTGCTTCTAACTGCAAATTCTTAACCTACATAACTAATGTTAATTTTAGTCTGTTGCAAAAGAATTTCAATATTTCTAGGATTATAACTCGCAAGGCATACAGTTTGGCCAGTTCCGAAGCTTGACATGGAGTTAAAAATGTGTGAAACTTTATTACCGTATTTCCTCATTTGTAAGACGCACCATCGATTTGGCCCTTACAATCAAGGGAAATTATTTTTTCACTTGCCGTGTTACAGGCGATGTCCCATGTCAGCGTAGGCTGAAGCGGGCGGCGACAGCAGGAGAGGTCCCACGTCTGCAGATGGTTGAAGATGGACAGTGGGCAAGAGTGCGGTGGGAGTGCAGCGGCGGCAGGACAGGTCCCAAGTCTGCTGGTGAATGAAGATAAGACTGCATGCAGTGGCGGGGGGCACGAGATCATAATAGCAGGAGAGCTGAGCAGGAGCAGAGCGGCGTAGGGGAACGGCTTGGGAGGTGCACACTGTAATCGGAAGTCAGACACCAGTCAACATCCGGTGTTAGTGTGCACCTCCCAAGCCGTTTCCCTATGCAGCTCTGCTCCTGCTATTATGATTTCCTGCCACCGCCCGCCTGCTGTCTTATCTTCATTCACCTGCAGCCTTGAGACCTGTCCTGCCGCCACACTCCCACCCGCTGTCCATCTTCAATCCTCTGCAGATGTGGCACCTCTCCTGAAACATAAGTGAAAAGAGGGGTTTAGTACTGCAGAGTTTTTTTTTTTTTAATACATCGATTTCTAAGACGCACTCCGATTTTAGACATGAAAATCGTAAAAAAAAAGTGCGTCTTAGAATCGAGGAAATAGGGCACTAAATGAGCTTGCTGGCTGCATATTCCAATATAATTCATTCTCACCCCATGTCTTCACTTGCAGATTTTTGTATTGAGTTATTAACTTTACTTTGTTATTTGGTGTTTTTGGTGTCTTTGAAGCCTGCTATAACTGTGGCAGAGGTGGGCATATTGCCAAGGATTGCAAGGAGCCGAGAAAGGAGAGGGAACAATGCTGCTACAACTGTGGGAAACCCGGGCACCTGGCTCGTGACTGCGATCATGCTGATGAGCAGAAATGTTACTCGTGTGGAGAGTTTGGGCATATCCAAAAAGATTGCACCAAAGTGAAATGCTACAGGTACGATGTGGCTGGGGAGGATATTGGGCTCTAATTATCTGCAGGAAAGTGTGGGTCTGCAGGTTGTCAGTACTTGCTAATTTTGAGTGGAACACATATTTTTGATCACTTTTTTTAACATTTTTTTTAGGTGTGGTGAAACTGGCCATGTAGCCATCAACTGCAGCAAGACGAGTGAAGTGAACTGTTACCGCTGTGGGGAGTCGGGTCACCTGGCACGGGAATGCACGATTGAAGCTACAGCTTAAATTTCCTTTGTCGCCCCTCCTTTTTCTGATTGATGGTTGTATTATTTTCTCTGAATCCTCTTCACTGGCCAAAGGTTGGCAGATAGAGGCTTGTCCCAGGCCAGTGAGCTTTACTTGACGTGTAAAAGGAGGAAAGGGGTGGAAAAAAAATCCACTTTTTGCATTTAACTACAAAAATGTTTATGTTTAGTTTGGTAGCGGTGTTATGTATAATGCTTTGTTAAAGAACCCCCTTTCCGTGCCACTGGTGAATAGGGATTTAATGGATAGGAAGAGTTGAGTCAGACCTGTAGACCCCCAACCAGGTTCTTTAGCAGCGTACCTGAGCACGGGGGGAACTACTGGAAATGTCTGAAAACTTCAGCAAATTTAATTTTGATGGTCTCATTGTCTGACCTCAGCTGTTCATAACATCAACTACATCTGTATCAGGCCCTGTCTACAGTCTAAAGCAGTGTGGGAGTAACACATAAATGTCAGCTAGTGGCCTCACGTAAGAAATCAGAGTTGAACCCATAAGCAGACATTTGGCTCCTGAGTTCATATTGAAGATCCAGGTGAAGGTTTGTAATAAACCTTGTGGGAGTAATGAGTAAAACCCAGAACATGCATCAATGAAAATGGCAAACAAAAAGCAGAAGCTAGTCAGGTGTTGCAGAGAAACGTTTTCACAGAAATCAAGATGTTATTTTTGTATACTATATCACTTTAGACAACTGTTTTGAGTTTAATTTGCTTGTAATCAGTTTTTAAAGTCAGATGGTAAAAGAAACTGAAGTCCTAGAACATAGAAATGTAATTTTAAACTATCAATAAAGCTGGAGGAGGAAGGGGAGTTTGCCTAAAGTTTGTGTTTTTCTGTCTGTTTCTTTTTACCAAGTGTAAATGGGGGAAATTATTACACTGAGGAACACAAATTAGTTGCAGAGTCATTTTTCGGGACAGTGGTTTACTTAATAAAATAAATATTAGCAAGCATTCTAATCAAAATGTACATGGTGAATCCATATTGTTGTGACTGTTGGACTGTCCTTTTTTGAGGTTTCTCATTGTCTGAAAGATCCTGACAAAATGGCAATCCATGCTCCTAGCCAAAATTAATGTGGACTGTTCAAAGTGTGCGGCCAATATGCCGGGATGTTATGGGGTTCGGCTTCTTTTTGGCACTCTGGACGTGGGAGCGTTAAACATTACATCCCGGCTAACTGAGCCGGAGCAGCTAGGGCACCCACTACGAAGGTAAGTATCTCGCGGGCCAATAGGAAGACAAACTGGATAACGTCACGGCTTCCTATTGGCCTGTAGTGGGCAGGAGCTTAAACTCTGCCATATAAGGCTGGGGCCATGGTGCCTTCGTCCGGAGGCTGGTATGAGCGGGCGCTTACCTGGCCGTGGGGGGGGGGGGGTGCCTAGTGGCGTCACAGAGCTAGTTTGCCCTCATTGGGCAAACCCCTCACGTGACAGGCCTGTCGCGTCAAGAAATCAGTTTGAACTGATTTCTTGCCCAACGCACCAGCATGGACGCGGACACTGCTTTAAGGCAGTCTGCTGCGTGTGGACGCCTCCGCGCGGTCTGCGGTACCATGGCCCCAGCCTTACTGAGCAGAGCAAGTAGCACCTACTGCTGTGTTAAGTATCTCTGGAAGCAGGGGATTCCTGGACCTCAAAATAATGGGGTTCAGCTTTGGTGACCCCCCTGCTTCAATCCTGGGTTAGAAGGAAAAAAAGAACTGGGTTTGCTACTCTTTTTTTTTTTTTTTTTTAAAGTCTGTGAAATTGATAAGACAATAGGCATTAAATAAGCAAATCAGCAACAGTGTTAATGGTTTCTAACTGGCACTCAGTCACTCACCCTGCAGGCCGGCGCGCTCAGTCACTCTCACCCTGCAGGCCGGAGCGCTCAGTCACTCTCACCCTGCAGGCCGGCGCGCTCAGTCACTCTCACCCTGCAGGCCGGCGCGCTCAGTTCCACTCTCACACGCGGCAGGCGGCGCGTCAGTCAATCCTCACCCTGCAGGCCGCGAGCGCTCAGTCACTCTCACCCTGCAGGACGGCGCGCTCGTCACTCCAACCCTGGCAGGCGGCGCGCTCAGTCACTCTCACCCTGCGCAGGCGGCAGGCTCAGTCACTCTCACCCTGCAGGCCGGCGCGCTCAGTCACTCTCACCCTGCAGGCCGGCGCGCTCAGTCACTCACCCTGCAGGCCGGCGCGCTCAGTCACTCACCCTGCAGGCCGGTGCGCTCACTTGACAGCTGATATGGACAGACGTATGACTACTGTTGTGACAGCAGGTTTTGTCTTTTACTCCTACATGGAAAAAAGGTGCATGAATTGCATGGTTGTACTGTCTGCAGAGAGATGCCTGAGAAAAGAGCAACCTAGGAGTCCTGGGTCTTTGTGAGAGGTACAATACAAGAAGTAAACACTGCAAACATTAAGAAGAAATACTACCAGTAACCCTGTTGAACCTGTTTGTAAAACGCATGGCCTGGTGTTATGGTGTAATACACAATGTAATTGAGCCTACATTCTCTAGGACGTGTGTCTGCAGGATCTCCGCACTACGGAAAGAACACCGGAAACTCAAACTATTACTTAATAATTCTGATGTTGAGCTTGAAGACTTTAAATATACACAAATATGAGTACTTCCCACATTCCCAATAAATCACAGATTAGTCTCTTTTTCCCCCCCCAGTTCCCTGGATTATCACTATTTCTCTTCTCTCAGCCTCTTATAGCCATATGCTATAAAGTAGTCTTTGCCTTGCCTGGGAAGATGTCTGTCCCATTAGCATGCAGGAGGATGGACAGCCTCAGAACATATTTGGCAGGGGCCTCCGTAGTCTAGTTAAATTGACACAGCTTCCCATTCCTTTTTAGGTGCTCCTTTGGTTTCATGCTTCTTGCACCCACAGTGTCCATGTTGTATTCTAAAGTCATTATCCTTACTGGCAGCCCAAGCTTGAGGGTTCTGCTGCATCCCTGGACGTGGCAGTATTTTCCGTGGCTGATTATTTATAAAAAATGTTTTACAAGGAAGTAATACATTAAGAGCTACCTCTCGTTTTCATGTATGTCCTGGGCACCGAGTTATAACGATACATGGTTACATTAAATGAACAGGTTTATACAGATAATTCACAAGATATTTCATGGACAGATTTGGAAAATTGGGTACAAGGGATAAAGCTGAGTTTAAGATTGAAATAGAGCAGCTTTAACATCACCAGACAACAGCAAACGGCCACCACCTATTATGACTTAAATACAAATTGCTTTAGCTTGGACTGATTACGTTACTTTTTATTTGCAGGTGCACAAGCCACATTTAAAACAATGTTTGGCTAAAGGAGTAATTTAGGGGTAAGAGCAATGCTAGTAACGTAGATGAAGCCAGTTGTAATCCCAATGTCAGCTCGCTCTGTGACCTTAGCCAAATCACTTTGGTCCCTCATTGCTAAGCAGGGCTATTTCATAGGATACCCTCTAGCACCAAAAGACTCCTTGCATGGGCTGTGTCCTGTGGAATAGCCAGTTTGGGAATACGCAGATACAGACCTGTGTTTCCTAAAGTACCAAACACGTTATTTGGGGGAAGTGACTCATTGCACCTACAGATATGCCGCGTCGTGTAGAGTCTCAGCACTGCGTACGATACATCATTATATACCATGGAGCTTATTCTATATGAGCCGATGCAGCTGGTCGGTTTGTTTTCAGATGAAATTCCACATATAGATGGAGCCCCTACAACAGTAAATCATTGTCAAACAAGCTCTGTTTATTGCAGTGAAATGATCAAATATATACATTCCTTACAGCAGAGACCAAGCTGCCGTTTAACAAAAAAAAATCCCTTTAATATGGGCATCAATACAATCCACACAAGGATAAGTAATAAATAATTCGCTAAGTTGCTGATCTGTTCTCCTGTGATCGATCGTCAAAGATTCGGCTCGGGTTCACTAAATGGCAGTACAGCTGAAGAGGACCAAAGATGCAAAGTTCTGTGGGGAAGATCATGTGACCAGGCAGTCACTAGACACAATTGGTGCACTGCTAGAGAGAGGGCAGGGCTCAAAAAGGGATGTCAAATAATGCTTGTTACATTATAATAGAAACAAATGTCATTCATAGTGGGTTAAAAAAATGCTACAAGTATTTTCTCATAGTACAGAACTGATTTATTTAAAAAAAACTCAACTGTAGGATATTGCTTGTTCTGCAGCTTTAACATCCTAACTAATATTGAAACCGATATGTGTTGACCTTATTTGTGCTTCCTAACTAAGGCCCGGGCCATGGTGCTTTCGCATGCGCGGAGGCGTGTGGAGGCTGTGGGAAAGCAGGTGCTTTCCCTGGGCATGGTCGACGGGCCGTGGGTGGCGTGCCTATGGCGTCACAGAGCTGGTCTGCCCTCATTGGGCGAACCGCTCACGTGACCGGCCTGTCGCACCAAGAAATCAGTTTGAACTGATTTCTTGCACAACGTGCGTCTCCACTCGCACGCCGCATGGACGCGATCACTGCCTTAAGGCAGTCTGTTTGCTCAGCGTGCGGACGCCGCCTCACAGTCTGCGGTACCGTGGCCCCAGCCTCAGTGTTACATTATTGCATTGCGGGTACTGAAATAGTTACTGGTTACCCGGTGTTACCTGATGAGCTTCTATGTTTTCAGCAGAGCAAGGAAAGTGTAACGTAAGCCCTGGTCATGTGAGGGAGAAGGTAGAACCAGAAGCAACAAAGAGAATAGACCAGCGTAGCAGAGACACTAACATGGCGATGTGATAAAAAGCGCTGCCCACCCTGCGGAGAGGAACCGGGGGATGTGCAGGAGATTATCAGGTAGGTCACAAAAATGCCATTTTAAAAGTTAAGAAGGAAACATCCAACTGACAAAAAATAACTTGCTTTAGGTGTGCGTTTCACTCTGTCCAAAAACGTCATTGTGGCTTGCTTATTGCTGTTGTAATTGTAGCTCGCTGAAAGTGCAACTGAACACATATGAAACTTGTGTCACGTTTTCCATGCAGCTGGACAAGGCGACACATTTTTGTGCGGGGTACAATATCTTTATAGGTTGATGTGGGGTTTTTTTTTTTAAGTAATGTTTCTTAATGTATTTGATAAGAGAGCCACAAGATACACACTATTGCAACGTTTTGAAGGTCTATGTAGTATGAAGCTTTGTGATAATATATATGTTTCAATTCTTTGCCCAATAAACTAAACTTATGTCAAAAATATAGCTGAATAAAAATATTTAATCAATATCCTTTTTCCGACCTGTTTATTTTATGACTGATGCCCCCACATATCCCAGCATTTTAATGTTTTTGCGTGTTTCCACTAAACACTTCTATTTACCTGATGGGAAGTATATATATATATAGATATAATCATAATTCTTCTCTGAATAAAAGTACAGATGTAGCCAATGTTGTTGCGCCCCCACAGGGGAAATAGTCCGTTTCCCGCACGGGGCTGTATGGACGTCCCATTGCAATGCGTGGCCTGGAGAAATAATGTTGGCTATACAATTGCTCGTGTATAATACAATATTAAATAAAAGCAACTTTCATAAGTCATCATATACCAGTTCCCTATAGTTGTTGTCGACACAGTATATTGTTGGGCCATAAATGATATAAATATGTTACTGTTGTCCTTCATTATTATTAGTAAACCAGTGGTATCTTAGATACTCAATAGTAGCCATAATTGTTTGTTAATTTCTATTCACTTTAGTGATTGATGACTATTGCCTGCTAGTGAATATACACTTTAATCTGCTACACGTGGCCTTTATAGACCATGTGTAATACTTCTATATATCCGTTCTTTGTATTTATGTGTTAGAATCATGCTGGGAATGTGCGCCTTTGTTCTCACATGTAACGAATATCTCCTCATTCAATGTAAAATACCCCAGTTAATGTATGCTTATGTACTTAAGGGCGCTATATAAATAAAGACATGCATACACACATACATACATACACACATACATACATACACACGCATACATACATACATACATACACGCATACACGCATACATACACACATACATACATACACACGCATACATACATGCATACATACATACATACACGCATACATACACGCATACATACATACATACACACGCATACATACATACACACGCATACATACATACATACATACATACATACATACATGCTTCTGTGTGCTGGGGAATTTGTCAAATATTTCTCTTCACACTCACTGAAATCCATGAAAGACGAGAGGGACATTTCTAACACCCATTGGCCTTTTATAATTCAAGTGTTTGCTAAGAAACTCAATCAAAATAACCTAACGTATCCAGTCATGTTGATTAGCAGTTTAATTCGTTACTACCATATTTACCCCAGCTATTATTGGTTATTAGTAAGGTAATACATTGTGCTATTTTGATGCAGCTGGTGAAGGGAGGTTGTACCCCTGGAACGTAGCTTGTAGGTGCATATTTGGGTACCATTCCTGTTCTGCTGCTACTTTGCCAGTTAACAAAAGTTTAAAAAAATAAGTATAAATCTTGTTATATGGATAATGAGCACTGTAAATGAACTACAATAATCTACGTGGGGAATGTTTTGCTCTCTTTACCATGCTGTTATTCTCTCCGCTCTGTAACCCGTCTACAATATGCTGTACTGTTTGGGATGATTAATGATGCATTGATTTGAATGCCTTATCTATGGTGTAATCATTTTAACATAGAAAATACCTGCACTAAGTTGATGTAACAATATATGAAACCATTGGCTTGTTAGTTCATACATTATTTTAGAACCGTAATTTTCCCACTGCCAAATAGTCGACATTGATTTAAAGTCCCTGTTAGGTGGCGTCACTGTATCAGATAGAAGAAATCACAGCCTCAAAAAGTGATTCAGTCACACACCGTACAGGCTATGGGAGGCAGTCTCTCAGTCACACACCGTACAGGCTATGGGAGGCAGCCTCTCAGTCACACACCGTACAGGCTATGGGAGGCAGTCTCTGTGTTACTTTGGTGCTTGTTTTGTACCAGACATAAATATCCAAGTGAGTGTTACAGGGAAGATAACATGCCAGGCTTGTGAACCCCGGTGTGACCTGTGCCACTTGGACACGGAGTATATTGTGACAAACGGCTTACTCCGGGGCTCCGCCGCCTGTCCGGGACTGTTAGAACACGGTCTTTTAGGGTAGGTTAAATGACGAGGCGTCACGTACTGTTCCTTTAAACAGGCTACTGCCTGGTTTATTCAGTCCCGGCACTGAGATTGCCACACTGCATACACAAGAAACACAAAGCAAAACAAAAGCCTGCTCACCTGAGCAATAACTTAACTGAGGTTTTTCCTGACTAGGATTGGGGCGGCTTATCCGCTTCCAATAAACAAAAATAAGGAACTTTGCAATTTGATAAAGGTACAAAATGATTTAACCTGTTTGGGGAGAGGCTTTTCCCCTCTCTGCTTCCAGCAGCCTTCCTGCCTCCAGTCTCTTGGGGAGAGGGGAGAGGAACTAGGAAATCAGCCTTACATACCTGATTTCCATCTAGCAGGACAGGTGACAGAAATCAGGCAGCAGACAAACTCTGGTCTGGATCCCTCACCCCTCAGTTCCAGCACTGGCCAAACTGTGGGATGGAGTGCATGCATTCTGAGGCTGCACTTTCCAGCCTAAACAGGATAGAAACTGTTCAGTATCCTGGGAGACCTATATATGGAATTTATTACCATCCCCTGGTTTCTATCACAATATATATAGAACACAGAAGTCAGCTGGCAGCTCCACTGGTAAATCCTTAAAGGTAGGTGCGAATGCCATAAATAATAATAAGATATACGATACCATAGTTACGCGAAATCAAAGGGCACCACTCGGGTAAGCAGGTAAACAAGTTTTTGTATTGAGAAAAATGACACAACAAATTGACGTTTCGGTCCCCCCAGCGGGACCGGTCTCAAGGTGGTGCAGAGGGTCACTGCTAGAGCGGCATGAGAGCGGCATGCAGCGTTTTCCGGAGCAGACCCTGCCATCCCCTGGGACTAACTGATCCGCAGAAACAGTTACCTTTTATAGTGGGTGCAATGGAGTTTCCTTCCGCGCTTATCCTCATCACACACTGTGTTCTCATTCATTCTTTTGTCATTTAATGGTTGTCATTATTATGAAAGCACAGGTGGCTCAATCAGTCCTTGCTTCAGCACAGGTGGCTCAATATATATATATATCATAAAAATATAATCACAATCAAGGTTAAAATGGGAGAGGGGGGGACGGGCTGTGACATCCGCGGGACCGCACAGCCTAGAGAGGGACATTACCCCCTGTCATGGTCACACCCTCGCACTGAAAAAAGTCCGCTTCAGACCGCGGTGCAGTGACTTGCACGCGCCGCCGGGAAGTAGGGCTGCCGTGTGGACGCATGCAGCGGGGCCTCGGCCTTAGACATGTGAATGTGCTCACAAGTAATATATATATACACATACACACACACCTCCTGTATGAGAGGTATATATATATATCCCTCTCATACAGGAGGTGTGTGTGTGTGTATGTGTATATATATATTACTTGTGAGCACATTCACATGTCTAAGGCCGAGGCCCCGCTGCATGCGTCCACACGGCAGCCCTACTTCCCGCGGCGCGCGGGCAAGTCACTGCACGCGGTCTGAAGCGGACTGATATATATATATATAATACATAGATATATATATATATATATATACTATATATATATATATATATATATATATATCAAAAAATAAATAGATGATACTGTTCTGTGGTAACGAAATGTTTTATTTGTGCGAGCTTTCGAGATGAAGAAGAGACAGTGCAGGTTGATTGTTACACAGGTGTGCTTAGACAAAGCTTCCGTTGTCCTGTGCATGTCTTGCTTTGGACCTAAACTTAGACCCTTGCCTCCAGGTCCACATGTCTAGGTAGTGTTGAGCCCCCCCTCACCTTTTAACTTTATCCCCTGTTTTATTCACTTTAATAAATTTTTTGTGACACTTTCATCTATATCCATGTGCTATTAAAGGTTGCTTTCCCTCTGTTGTTTATGAGTACATTATTATATATTAATAATATATATTATATATATATATATATATATATCTCTCCAACAACTCATACTGTAGGACTGTAGCTTCAAAAATGAATGTGTCTAATTATCTAACTGGGCTTGTTTCTTCTACCTAGGCTCGAAATGCAGAAAAGGCCATGTAAGTATTCGTTCAATACCTGCCAATACCATTTTACCCATACCTGGCTCTGGCGCGAACACTGGGGCTGCGTGTACCAAGCTGTGTTCTGCAAGTAATCCCGACACAAGGATATTGGTGGATCCAACTACATTTGTGGTACCAAATAACCATCAACTATTCAACTTGTTATATTTTTACACAGTAATGAAGTTGAATCTATTGACATCCTATTGTCTGGAATTTCTTCTGCACAAATATGCTTTGGATGTCTGGTACTTTACCTGAGCAATGGCAGCCACATAAGCAAAAAGCACAGGCTTTGCATTTCAGCGTATGTATGTATGTGCAAATCTGTTTATATTATATCTAATGTTTAGTCTGTGTATCATTAACCTTGTGTGTTGCGAGCCCGTCTGGTAGTGAAGGGGTTACCACTCGGGCTTACACGCTATGAGTTCTGCCTGCTTCTCCTGGTGACTGTATTTGTGGTATCTGGCATGTTGGACTCTTTGTTCCTCATAAACACCGGTCTTGGTCATCAAAGTTCTATACGGCCCGATCTAGAAGTAACTGCCATTAACTGCCATTAACTTGAATGCAACAGAAGACAGGGGTGCCCAATGCTACATCCAATTGACAAAACATATATGGTAATAAGTATAAAGTTTCAATACTTCAATAATAATTACTTGGTTATTTAGTTAAACCCTTTGGCCAAAGCGTCATAAGCCTGCATACCACGTCAAGGTATAACCAAAAATTCAGGTCCTGCACTACACTGTGAACCCTTCCTGTTACCTCTGTATGAGGGGAAAGAACCATAGTAGGTCCTGTTCTTTCAGCAAAGTGAAAAGACCTCCCAAGTTAAAAAGGTGAGGAGGAGGAGTGAGCTCTTGTCACGATTATCTGACAAGTCCTGGATAGACCGTGTGGGCGATGTTCTAAAGACTGGATCTGTGTTTTTTTTTTAGGAAATCCTAATGTGGCATGAAAGTTACAGTTTGGGGACAAGCCCTGTTCAATTTGAACCCAATGCTTTGCCTGAAAACCACATTTTCAATAATAAAATAATCAACTGGAGCAGCCTGGAAACAATTAGCCATGAACGTGAGATCAATGCTTTCCCACTGCTTAAGAGCAAAGCAACCTGCGTTACGGATACTCCGCGAATAGCGTTATTCCAAATAAATGCACAAATACTAGAACTGAGGGGAAAAGAAACTAGCGCCGTCATAAAATAATAATAATAATAATAAAGAATATGGAGGAGGAGCGGTGGCGGCAGCGCAGTAACGCTCAGCAATGTTCTGTTTGTATGTGATACCCCTCACTTCTTCTGCATCGTGGGAAACCGAGGCCCGGATACATACTGTACATGGGGTGTAACTGAATACACAAGCATCGTAATATAGAGTATTGTAGGTAAGACTTGCTATCTTAAACGTGAACATGTATGACTGGTGCCAGCATGAAACACTAGTCTTTTTTAGAATTGGGTCATTCTTTTATACAAATGCATTCAGAATATTTCATGTGATTACATTGCATCTTAACTGTTTCGCTGAATTTGCTTTATGATTATTCAATTTTAAGATTAGAATACAGATGTTTTATTGCTAAATATAATGCTACGTGGACAGAAGCCTGGAAGGACCGATTGATATAATGCCGAGTCTAAAAGTATAATCTTCACTCCATATATTTGTTTTCAGTTGAAGGAATTGTGACTTCCTCATGCTCTTTTCTTTCCATCTTTAAGGACGGCCTTGGCAAGATTTCGCCAGGCGCAGCTAGAGGAAGGTAAAGTCAAGGTAAGTCAAACAATTCCACCTGACGGAGACTAAGCGATGCAGTTCATAGGTCAGGTAGCCGTACCGGCCCTGGAGAAATGCACATTCTTATTGTGACTCCTTGTAGTATGGTAACGACGGGCTGCAGGACGTATCGCTTTTATTCAAAATCATGATGTCCCATGATTGAAGGAGGGGGTCTCATTATTTCAGCTCCGGGGACCCCCTGCTTCCAGAGATACTTACCTCCGTAGCGGTGCCGGTTTCTCTGTGCGGTTTAAAGCCCCCGGTCACGCTGGCCAATAGGAAGTCGCGCCGGACGATAGCACTGCCTCCTATTGTCCTCGGGACATCTAAACGCCGCCATTTTGTTAGACACGCACGCCCTCTGGCTACAGAGATACCGGCAACGCTCGGAGGTAAGTATCTCTGGAAGCAGGGTGTCCCCAGAGTTTAAATGAATGGGGTTCAGCTCCGGAGAGCCCCTGCTTCAATCCTGTAACAATAAAACAGGAACCAGCGCTGCCCCCCTGTGGCGCTGCCCCCCTGTGGCGCTGCTGCCCCCTGTAGCGCTGCTGCCCCCTGTGGCGCTGCTCTACCTGTGGGAAAGATCAGTCACTCGTTCCATTAGCACCTTTATTGTGAGCAGGGATTTGCTTTGCAATTTTTCATGTTTATCAATTAAAAATAAGATTGTGTCTTTGACTAGGGAAATATATGGACAGATTAATTAGCCTTAATAATGTTTTTGTTAATTAGGAGAGACGACCATTTCTTGCCTCTGAGTGTAACGAGTTGCCCAAAGCTGAGAAGTGGAGGAGACAGGTACAGTATGTTCTACGCCGGCTTTCTCTTCCCATTGGATGGTTTATTTTGCACAAATATTGGATAATCTCCGAGGAAACCACGTGGCCAAACTTCCACGGCTCAACTATCCACATAAACCCTCTAGGATGGAATGGGTGGAACTGTAGCCTGGTGTGAAGCGCTGTGTACATTAATGGCGCCATATACACGCATGGTAGATATCTGTAACAAATATGAGATACTGAAAGTCAGGGGTCAGTGGGCAACCATAACAGGGAAAGTTAATGAACTATTTCTTGAGATGTTTTCATATTGTTGACCACATTACGCCGTTCCACTCTACTAATAAGAGAGGATTTGCTCATTTATTATTATTAACAGTAAATAAAAATCCCCCTTGTCTTGCCCCATTATAGCTTAGCAAACAGTGCTTCCACTGCAGCCAGGAATTCTGGGTAATGACATGCAAATGAGCACTTATTAACGGAATATTAATAGACTTATACATATGAAAAAGATTATAAATCTCCAAATGATCTTCATTAAACGTTTCCATTAAACAGAATGAATATGTATGTAGTTGAAATACAGATCAATGGAGCAAATATTATTAATTTATGTTTCTTGAATATTATGAATCCTTACTCCTATAATTAAAGCCATAAAGGGAAACGGTGCTTCTCCTGTGGCACCTCAGCCATTCATTTGTAACGCCGGGCTTTTCCTGGTGTACAAATGTGATCTGGGGGAGTCCTGGCGGGTTTGTAATCACCTGGCCTCATTTCTTTCCACCACTGGAGAAATTGTGCTCAGCAGATTTACAGGCCGACCAAGCAAAAGTATGAATAAAAAAAGCAGAACTAGTTGTGCGTTCAGGACCTGGTGTAATGTTCTAATAGCCAGTGTGATTCAATACAATGCAGACGCAGTTTGCTTTGCGGTTACATCACATCTATAATTACACACTACAATGTGTTTTTGTACACTCGGGTCATTTTTCTAAGCACTACCACCACTTGTGAGCGTACTCATGGGAGTCCGCCACGGAAACGGGTCGGAGATGGATTTGTACAGCAGTATATGTGGTTATGGGGAGCGCATCTTTACAGCCGCTGGGACTCAGATCTCGCCTGAGATTAGTGAGAAATTGGGGGCGACGTGGCGAGCTGAAAGACCGCGGCTGCTGAAGAGGCGGCACTGCTTGCCGAAGTTGCGCCCCACATTGCCTTACATGGCGATTTGCAAAGCATTCTTTGGCAAGCAGAACAATGACATCACTTCTCCCAAAGAGTTTTTTTAACGGCTGTGGAAGGATGCTGATCCAGGGATTAATCCGATTGCCAATTTTTGGAGTCAGGAAGGAATTTATTTTCCCCTTATGAGATATCATTGGATAATATGACACTGGGGTTTTTTGTTTGCCTTCCTCTGGATCAATAAGGAAGTATAGATTTAGGATAAAGTATCTGTTGTCTAAATTTAGCATAGGTTGAATTTGATGGACGTACGTCTTTTTTCAACCTCATCTACTATGTAACTATGTAACTACTGTGTAACTACTGTGTAACTATGTAACTGTGTAACTATGTAACAGCTGTGGTCTTTCTTGTGCGTGGGCCCCTGTGCGGGACACGGGTCCTCTCAAACCCGGCGTACTGTATATCTGTGTGCAAGGATTGTAACCTGAAGTTTTATGTGGGTTTCTACTCAGACGTGTGTGTGTGTGTGTGTGTGTGTGTGTGTGTGTGTGTGTGTGTCTCATATTTTTGGATGCTGGGGCACTGGTTATATCTAGATCTATCCAGTGCCCCAGCATCCAAAATATGCCTTCAACTTCCAGGCATACTGGAACATTTTGACATTTGTTCGTGAACTGAACTGACCACATGATTTTTTCTAAAACAGTTCAACGTCAGTTGAGAAAACGTGGCCCTGATAACACAATCACAGTGAGAATGATTGTGAGCAGCACAGAAGTGAATCGTGTTAGTTTGTGCTTCACTAATACTGGTTGCTTTGTTTTGGAGGTCAGAGGTCAGCCTTTATGTACTAGTGAGCGTATATGTCATCTATTTAACAGATTATCGGTGAAATATCGAAGAAGGTGGCACAGATTCAGAATGGTGAGCATGATTACATCACTAAGGCCGTGGGATGAATACAATATTGTGTCCATGCTGCTGACATTTATGGGTAAATCCATCAATTTATTAAAGGAAAAATGCTCCCTAGCATTAAATTGAACAAATGGCAATTCAATGACCATCGTGGCATTTAAGGCATTATTCGGTGTTTTATAATCATTTTACTGTTAACTACCTGAAACTGGAATTTTGAAGAGAAAATCTCATCCAGGGCCAAACGTGTGACCTGTTGAAGGCCTACACATGGGGGATTTATGCCTTTTTAAAAATATGATACCTACTGTATAGTTATTTGTAAATACATTTTAAACTGAAAGCCGCCACCAGTCCGAGTTCTTTCAAATCTTAGGCTGTCTCACATTTTAATCCGGTCTGTAAATGTTACATACGCCTATTATATATATTATCTGTAACTGTGCACACAATGTCCTGTATATAATGTATACCCTGTTCACTTATGTAACTGTTACTTACGCCTATAAGATATATTAGCTCTTAGGCCGCGCTTATAGTGCCGGCGACACAGCGTCGCGTCAAAACAAGTGTATTGAATCCGTTGCATTCGCTTACAGTAGGAGCGACGGCTTTGTCGTGATCGCTGGAAGTCAATGAAAATTGATTTTTCCGCGACCGCAGCGTGCCGTCAGCGGTTCAGCCAATGAGGGTGATCCTCTCGCGCCCCGCCACTCCCCCCCCGGTCGCCGTCTCTTGACTCTAACACTATAAGCAAAAATCGCTGCTACAACGGTGACGGATGGCGTCGCGTCGCCGTAGCAAGGACTATAAGCGCAGCCTTACTGTGCATGCAATGTCTTTATATATAATGTATAACCCTGCTCACTTAACGTAACCGTGTATCTACTCTCTATGTATCTACTCTCTGTGTGTCTGCTCTCTGTGTGTCTGCTCTCTGTGTGTCTGCTCTCTGTGTGTCTGCTCTCTGTGTGCCTGCTCTCTGTGTGCCTGCTCTCTGTGTGCCTGCTCTCTGTGTGCCTGCTCTCTGTGTGCCTGCTCTCTGTGTGCCTGCTCTCTGTGTGCCTGCTCTCCGTGTGCCTGCTCTCCGTGTCCTGCTCTCCTCTGTGTGCCTGCTCTCTGTGTGCCTGCTCTCCCTGCCTCCTGTTGTGCTCTCTCGCTCCTGTGTGCCTGCTCTCGGTGTGCCTGCTCTCCCTCTCGTGTGCCTGCTCTCCGTGTGCCTGCTCTCCGTGTGCCTGCTCTCCGTGTGCCTGCTCTCCATGTATCACTTCCTGGTAAAACATTGTATAAATAAATAAGAAGAAACTTGAGGTTTCCATCTCTGTACACTAACGTCTGAAAGACTAGCAATGGGCCACTAAAAGGTATCACAACCTACATTGAGTTTAAGTAATGTCTACTGCAGGGCGGCCAACTCCAGTCCTCAAGGGCCACCATCAGGTCCAGGTTTTCAGGATATCCCTGCTTCAGCACAGGTCTGTCATTGAGCCACCTGTGCTGAGGCAGGGATAAAACCTGACCTATTGGTGGCCCTTGAGGATGCAGTTGCCCCCCCCCCCCCCCCCCCGGCATGAGCGTGGGGCAGGATCGATATCCGGCGGCTCCTCTCTAATGGTCACTGTGTCCACAAGCAAATGAACTTTATTCTCCCTGGTGACGGTCATAACGGCGACCAGACTGCTCGCACTCTGCGTGAATCTGCTGCTGTATATTGTGGCAGTAACAGGCGTAGCCGCCGATTACTTAGAGATCGATTTCATAATCCGCCGCCCTTAGTGTTACTACTGAGATTGTGTCGCCCTGTTTGTAGCATTGGGAAAAGAAGAGAAGTTAAAATCAACATTGTCACAGAGTCAACCGATTATGTGAAAAAATATTTACCTAACAAACCCCACACGGGGGTGGGGGAGGAGGCCTGGGGGAGGGGGGGGACACTATTTGTGTGCTGGGTTTTGTATTCTTTGTACGTTTTATACATTTTGTTAAAACAAATCCAGGAAGTGTTTGTGTCCAGATCTGTTCTCTGACCGGCTGCAGGCTTAGTACCGGTCAGACCCTGCCTGGGAATGACCGACCGCAGGCTTAGTACTGACCGGCTGCAGGCTTAGTACCGTCAGACCCTGCCTGGGAATGACCGACCGCAGGCTTAGTACTGACCGGCTGCAGGCTTAGTACCGGTCAGACCCCACCTGGATGACCGACCGCAGGCTTAGTACTGACCGGCTGCAGGCTTAGTACCGGTCAGACCCTGCCTGTGGATGACTGACTGCAGGCTTAGTACTGACCGGCTGCAGATTTAGTACCGGTCAGACCCCGCCTGGAGAAAGCATTTGGGCTTCTTGATGAAAGGACATCAGGGGTCCTCACATTAGGCATTAATAAAATATTGTATTTCAAGGAGAATCAACAAGCAGATGCTTCTAAACTGTATATAATGATATTAGGGCAACCATTCCTTAGGCGGTGTGTTGTGGTAACTTAACATTGCTGCATGTGCTCTATTTTAAACTTTATTTGGGGGTTCCTTGAACCTGGACTGGGGTAGGCCGAGCTTACAAAGCTTTTGCTTCGTTTAAACAAACTCGTTTCCGTTTCCTACGCTGGTGCTTTGTGCGGGAGGTACAAGCGTTTTAAATATTAAGTGTTCAAGTGTAAAATATTAAGGAAGTTAAAACGAAGCTCCCCCCAGAACCCATTGCAGACTAAACCTCCTAGATTATAAGGCCGCTATTCTAGTTAGCGCTATGGTGTGTACGATTTTGTGCGCTGCACAAACAATGTGCTGCAGCTGTATCGGGCCGGCCATAGCGAGCGCGCGGCAGATTTTTCTAAAGACAATTTTGAACTTTCGCGCGCTTGCTGCGTCATGTGAGTGGTTCAGCCAATGAGGACAAACCAGCCTGGTGATGTGTTCGCCTCGCTTTCCCGTCGCCTCCATCTTAAATGTGCCCATCGCTCGGGCGACGTGCGCGCGCCTACTATAATCTCCGCCTAAGGGATGCACAATGTGGTCGCCAGGGTCCGCCTTCCTCTGGCAGCCAATAGACGGACCTCACACAATCAGCATGTCACTGCTCTCTTCCTGATCCCACTTAAATATTGTGGAAACTCGGGTGGGACTGGAGCTGGGAACCCCTCCCCACCCACCCCCCGGAACCCCTCCCCACCCACCCCCCGGGTGGCCCAACCGGTCACCACCCACCCGGTACGCCCCCTCCCCCACCCACCACCCAACGAAGCAACCACCCCCCGCAAAAAAACGACAACCGCCGGGATCCGGGGCGTACATGCGTTACCGACGCCAAGTAGGCCACAGCCCCCCGGAAAATAAAACCGCCTCTTCCCCACCCACCGCCGCCGCCCCCCACCCAACCCACACCCTCCCCCCCACCCCCCCCCCCCCACCTAACCTCTCCCCACCCACCGCCCCCCCCCACCCTAACTCCCAACCCGCCCCCCACCCCTCCCACACCCCCCCACCTACCCCTCCCACCACCTCCCCCGCCCCTCCCCCTCCCCCCCACCCCCCCCCCTGAACCTCTCCCGCCACCTCCACCCCCCCTAACCCCCTACCCACCCCCCCAACTCCCCCACCACCCCCCTTACCCCGATCCCCACGCCACCTCCCCCAATAAACCCTCCCCACCCACCCCCCTGAACCCCCCACCCCCTCCCCTACCCAGCCCTCTTAACCACCCTCCCCACCCCCCCCACCCCCGAACCCCACCCACCCACCCACCCCTGCACCCCTTAACCCCTCCCCACCCACCCCCTCTTAACCCCTCCCCACCCACCCACCCCGCTCCTCCCCCAACACCCTCCCCACCCCCCCCCCTTAACCCCTCCACCCCTCCGTCCCCCTCCCCACCCACCCCCTCGAACCCCTCCCCATCCCCCCCCGACCCCACCCACCCCCTCGTACCCCTCCCCACCCACCCCCCCCCCCGTAACCCCTCCCCACCCACCCCCCTCGGAATCCCTCCCCCCAACCCCCACGGAATCCCTCCCCACCCACCCCCCCACGAATCCCTCCCCACCCACCCCCCGCAACCCCTCCCACCCACCCCCCGGACACCCCTCCCCCCCCCCCCCCCTCGAACCCCTCCCCCCCACCCCCCTCGGAACCCCTCCCCCACCCACCCCCTCGGAACCTCTCCCCCCCACCCCCTCGGAACCCCTCCCCACCCCCCCCCCGGTGGCGCATGAATACAGCACACTTACTCATTGATGTGTGCACAACATGAGTAAGTTGCTGTATTCAAGCGCCTTAGTTTTTAATGATTGTGTTTTCTCATATATACCATTAAGTTAATTATATATTTAATAGTTTTATATTTGTTTTTTTCTCTCCACTTTGAAGCTGGTTTAGTGAATTCAGATATACGAGACTTAAATGATGAAATCAACAAGCTTATCCGAGAGAAAGGGCATTGGGAGATCCGCATTAAGAGCTGTTCGGCCAACATTATGGTGTAAGTAGAAAGATATTTCTTTCCATTGGTACTTTTTTACTGTTTTTGTTGTGCCCAAAATAAAATGCTTCAGTTGTCGGATCCCAACCACAAGCATAGTCTTTATAAAAAACCTTCTGGTGTGTCTCCGTGTGTGTCCATCAATTCTTTGTGTTGTATGTATAGGAAGCTGACTGCAAAGAATTGATACACACCATCACACACACACACATTCTCTCTTCTATTACCATGATTGCAGAGCATACCACAATTCACTACCTAATTCAAAAGTAAATGCCTTTGTATAATGCCGCACTGCAGAAGAGGTGTTCCTGCCTTTTCATGTGGCAATCTGCATAAGGGCTGTAATTCGTCTTGTTTTTTTAATGACATATTTATTGTGATTCTTATAAAGCGCATCGGACCCAAGATGTCGCGATCACGAAGGCAAGGAAGTCCCAGGAAACCGTGGGTACAAATACTTCGGCGCAGCCAAAGATTTTCCGGGTGTTCGAGAGCTCTTTGAGAAAGAACGTAAGTCTCTCCAGGCAAAAGCCGTAACGATACAAACACCCTCTCCACCCTAGCCTATATACTGGCTTCAGATCTTCAACATTCACCACTAGGGAGCCATTGTTACCTGAAATATGAAGAATATAGAAGGGACCATGTCTAAATCCCGGCTTCAATGCGAAATAGCTGCTGCCGTCTGCTTGCCAGGAACAGGGTAAGGTCTCCCCCGACGGGGAAGGAAATGGCTGTGCACTGCTTGCCCAGGGAACTGGTAAGTCTCTCCTCCGACGGGGAAGGAAATGGCTGTGCACTGCTTGCCAGGGAACAGGGTAAGGTCTCCTCCGACGGGGAAGGAAATGGCGGTGCACTGCTTGCCAGGGAACAGGGTAAGGTCTCCCCCGACGGGGAAGGAAATGGCGGTGCACTGCTTGCCAGGAACAGGGTAGGTCTCCCCTCCGACGGGAAGGAAATGGCGGTGCACTGCTTGCCAGGGAACAGGGTAAGGGGTCTCCCCCGCGGGGAAGGAATGGCGGTGCACTGCTTGCCAGGGAACAGGTCACAGCGTGGGTGGTTTATTTTTTTATTTTTTTTGTTTGTCTTTTTTCTCTATTCTTCTTTGGTGGCTTTGCTTCTTTTTTTTTTTCCCCACGATACACCCTCACCATCTTTTTTCCCTGGTTCTTTCCTTACTTACCTTTTTCTTCCCTTCTTCTGTTTTACTTTGTTTAGATTTAGGCCCTTTTCCCCCTCCCCCCCCTTTTTCGGGAGTTAGGGTTCCCCTCTTTTTAAATTAAGCTTTGTTTCTTCTCTTATTGTTTTTGCCGCCGACGTTATGTGCTATCTTTGAGATTTTTATTTTTGTACATATGTTATATATTTTTATGTTTGGTTATTTGAGGTTGTTGCTTTCCCCTCGCCGATCTCTATTTAAGAGGAATGTTTTTTTTATGGAATATATGTTATTCGCCCAATTTAAATCAATTGATTCCACAAAAAGAATGAAGATGTAAGCCTGCTACCTATCCTAGTCTTTGCTCGCCATTCTTGTCGAGCCCGTTAGACAGCCTCGCCCGCCGCAGGTTTTAGTTTGTTATCATGTTGTCTTTGATATAGTTTCGTATCCCCCCCGCACCGCCCATTTTTTCGGTGTTTATTTATTTGTGTTAAATGCTTCCATCCCCTTTGGGGGCGGAAAGGAACTGTCCCCGAGTAAGTTAGTGTGATTTGTATATTTTTAAGTTTGGAGGTTTATATGTTTCTTTTCTTTTTCTGTTTTTCCTCTGTATTTCTGTTTTCTCAGTCGTCTTGTTATCCTCTTTCTCTAATACTTTTTTTATGTCTCTTTTATGCTCGTTTTTATCTGTCATTTACTCTTTTACTCACAACACCTTTTTGATTCCTTGTTTTCCCTATATTTGAGTGCTGTCTTCTTTTTTGTCTTCCTTTTATTCATATATTGATTCATTACTATTGCACTTCTTACACATTGACTTTCATAAAGTTTGCTCTTCATTCGTTTTATTTTCCACCATCTTTTTTTTTCCCCACCCCTTTTATTTTATTTTTTTTTGTTCTCGCTCTGTCCCGTCCTATTTTTCTTTATTTTTCTTTTCCCCCCCCCCCCCGGGTCCCCCCCCCCCTTGGCTGGGGGGGTCCCCAGGGGTGGGGGGTGGGGGTCCCCCCCCCCCCCCCCCCCCCCTCACGGTGGGGTATGTGGTATGGGGTTTTTGAATTGTTTTATTTTCTTCTGTTGATTTTTCTGTTTTCCGGTCTTTGGTTTATTTCGTTTTTTTCTTTGCGCTTTCTTTTAGATTCCGCTCCCCTTCTCTTTAAAGTTTTCTATTCTGCATAGGCACCGTATAGTTTTGGTTTTTTGCCTTAGACTCATTTTTGTCCAGCCCCCCAGTACAACATTTTTATGTTAGGTCAATTTTGTATGGTTTCATTGTAACTAATCTTGCCCAACAACATGCCACTTCGCCCCCCCCCCTCCCCCGCCAACCAACCCTCCCACCCCATTATGTTTGATATTAAAATTATTCACTTTGGTTTTCCTTTTTGTGACCCGCCTCCCCCCCTCCCCCCCCCCGAACGTTCACTTTGATTTCCTTTATTTGCTTTCTCATCAAAAAACTTTTTGTGGTTGTTCCCCAAAGGGAGATGGGGCGCTTAGTCGATGGAGGCTTCGTTTTTAACTGTGTGGGTAGTCGTTGGGTTAGTATTTATTGTCTCTTTTTATGAAGTTTGGTTTTTGTGAGTGAGGTTCCCATAGTGGTCAATCTGTTATATTCCTTTTTTAAGGTTTGTGTTTCTCATTAGGGTGACATAGACTATATTGCGTTGTGTCCCCAAACCGAAATTAGGGGTGGCTGAGGCATTCTATAAGCTTTTTTCAGATTTTTCCCCGCCGCCAGCAGCGCAACATTGTGATAGTTCATTTGTTAAATCACCAGAGATCTTTTTGTTACGGCATTTGAGTTGGTTATTCTATGGGATGTTGGAGTGGGAATGTTAAGTGTTTTAAAGTTTTGTAGGTTGGTTTTTGATATGATTTTGTTGTTTTTTGGTTATCCTACCGACCCCCCCCCCCCGTCCAATAGCCAGTGGATTTTTTAATTTGTTCTAGTAGTGAAGCTTTTCCCACTCACCCGAGAGACCTCGCCCCCCCCCCCCCCCCCCCTTTGATGGTTCCCCCGCCTAGCCCCACCCCGGTTCGCCCACAACGGCGCCTCACCGGCCCCACGTTTCGTGGCTGATTACCTTTATAGGGTTTGATTGTGTACGTTAGTATTTTCCTATTTGTGGTTGTATGTATTCTGGGTGCGGGTGTTTTTTTTATTTAGAGTGTCGTATGAGTCAGGCGCATTGATTGTAAGGATTTTTTGTACCTATTGAGTATTTAGGTGGTTCGGTGTTCTTGTAGCTAAGTATTTCTTATGTTTGTCGGTTTGAATTAATGTTCACCCCAGCCCCGTTTTGTGTTGGTGTAGTGTTTCTTTTTCCCCCTGAGTTAATTATAGGCGTTATGAGCAAATGTCGTGTATAAATAGTAGGGGTTTCACCCAACCGAATCTAGTATGTGCTGCAGAAAATACGTAGGAGAGTTGCTTCACGACAAAATTGATATTATCCTATTTGGATCCTTGATGAATTCCCCGAATGCTTAGGTTTGGATATATGACTGTTGCTTTCTATTGTCCCCCAACCAGGGGGGTGGTCCCCCCCCCCCCCCCGTTGGGGGGGGGTGTACCATGTACTTGGGGTTGGTGGTGTGTCCCCCCCCCCTCCCGCCCTTGGTCTTCCTTGTGTTGTCTATAGATCCTTTCCCTTTATCGCTTCTCATTTTATTTTTTATTTTGTGTTTTTTTTCCTTTCTGCACTGTCTTTATTCTTTGTTTATTTCCATTTCCCCCCCCCCCTTTTTTTTCGCATTTTTTCTATTCGTCTTTCTTATTTTTCTTATTTTTAGTGGTATTTTCGTTTCTCCTTGGTTTGTTTTTGCTTTTTTTCCATCTCTTTTTTTCTTCTCTTATTTTCTGTGGTTTCTTATTTCCGTTAAATTTTCCCTGTTGTTATTAAATCTTCTATGGTCATCCCCTCCTCCCCCCCACGCCCGCCCCCCCCCCACGCTCCGCGTGAGTTTTTTTAATCCTTCTCGTGTTACAACAGACAAGCCACCGTCTGTAACCTATTTCTTTACTTTTAGTCATTTCTTTTAATAACGGCCTTAATTTCTGCATCGTCTTTTTCCCCCCCATGTACTCAATAGAGTTGTGTTAAGTTTGTAGTTTATCTGGCTACATATGCTCGTATCTGCCCCCCCCGCTCTTGATTATTAGTTTCACCTGTTATTCATATTAAATTCCGGCCCCACAACAACCTATTGTCAAAATATAATTTTCTATAGTATTATTGAGCTTGTGAGGTAAATTTGGTGAATGTTATTCCTACTAATTTTTGGTGGTGATGGATTTTTTTTAATGTCACCCCCCGCCGCCCCCCCCCTAGTTAATCTTTGTCATTTTTTGGGTTTTTCACACCACACCCCCCCTGTGCATTTGTTTTTTGTTCTTTATTTTTTATTTTTCTTGTTTATTGTGTTTTTCTTTATTGGCAGATGTGGGTCTCCTCGAAGTGGAGGAAATGGCGTGCACTGCTTGTCCAGTGGAACAGTGTAAAGTCTCCACGAACGGGGAAGGAAATGGCGTGCACTGCTTGACCAGGGAACAGGTGTAAGGTTCCTCGTACGGGTGAAAGGAAATGGCGGTGCACTGCTTGCCATGGAACAGTGCCCGTCTCACCCCCCCCGACGGGGAAGGAAATGGCGTTGCACTGCTTGCCAGGGAACAGGGTAGTTTCTCCCCCCCCGACGGGGAGGAAATGGCGGTGCACTGCTTGCCAGGGAATATCGTAAGGTCTCCCCCGCAGGGAAGGAAATGGCGGTGCAACTGCTTGCCGGGAACAGGGCACGGTCTCCTCCCCACGGGAAGGAAATGGCGTTGCAACTGCTTGCCCAGGGACGGCAGCCGGTCCTCTCCCCCCGACGGGGAAGGAAATGGCGGTGCAACTGCTTGCCAGGGAACAGGGCACGGTCTCCCCCGACGGGGAAGAAATGGCGGTGCACTGCTTGCCAGGGAACAGGGCAACGGTCTCCCCGACTGGGGAAGGAAATTGGCGGTGCACTCTTGCCTAGGGAACAGGGCACGGTCTCCCCCCGATGGGGAAGGAATGGCGTGCACGCTTGCCAGGGAACAAGGGGCACTGTTCTCCCCCCGACGGGAAGGAAACTGGCGGTGCCACTGTTGCCAGGGAACAAGGGGCAACGGTCTCCCCGACGGAAGGGAATGGCGGTTTCACGTGCCTTTCAGGGAAAAGGGCCTCGGTCTCCCCCAGACTGGGGAAGGAAATGGCGGGCACTACTGCCAATGGAAATGGCACGGTCTTCCTCGACGGGAGGAAATGGCGGTGCACCTTTGCCAGGGAACAGGGCACGGTTCTCGACCCCGACGGGAAGGAGAATGGCGGGGGTGTGCACTGCTGTTCCATGGAACAGGGCTAGTCCCCCCCCGACGGGGAAAGGACAGCGGTGCCACTTGCGTTGCCAGGGGAACAGGAACGGTCTCCCCCCCCCGGAGGGAAGGAAATGGCGTGCTGCCAGGACAGCCTCTCCCAGGGGAAGGAGATGGCGGAGGTTGTGGACGACGTCTCCCCAGACGGGAAGGAAATGCTGGTGCACTGCTTTTGCCAGGAACAGGGTAGAGTGTCCCGACGGGGAAGGAATGGCGGTGCACTGCTTGCCAGGGAACAGGGTAAGGTCTCTCCCGACGGGAAGGAAAATGGCGGTGCAACTGCTTGCCGGGAACAGGGAAGGTCGCCCGACGGGAAGGAAATGGTGTGCACGCTGCCAGGGAAAACGGTAAGGTCCCCGTACGGGGAAGGAAATGGCGTGCCTGGTTGCAGGGAACAGGGTAAGGGTCTCCCCCGACTGGGAGGAAATGCGGTGCAATGCTTGCCAGGGAAACAGGGCAGGTCCACCCCTCGCGGGGGAGAGGAAATGGTCGTGCACTGCGTTGCCACGGGAACAGGGTAACGTAATCCCTCCAGGCCGGGGAGGAAATGGCGGTGCAACTGATTGCCCGGGAAACGGTAAGTGTCTCCCCGACGGGGGTGAAGGAATGGCGGGTGCACTGCTTCGTCCAGCGGAACATGGGGCCCTTCTCCCCCGACGGGGAAGGAAAATGGCGGTTGCACGTGCTTGCCAGGGAACAGGGTATTCGCGGAAAAACGGGCATCTGCAGGTCTAAGGCCCCCCGACGGAAGAAATGGCGGTGCACTTCTTGCCGGGAACAGGGACGGTCCTCCCCCGACGGGAAGGAAATGGCGGTGCACTGCTTGCCAGGGAAACAGGGCACGTGTCTCCCCCGACGGGGAAGGAAAGGGCTGAACCTTCAGGAACAGGGCACGGTCTTCCCCCGGGTAAGGGATGGCGGCACTGCTTGCGCCAGGGAACAGGGCAGGTCTCCCCCGACGGGGGGAGGAGTAAATGGCGGTGCATGCTTGCCAGGGAACAGGGCACGGTCGCCCCCGACGGGGAAGGAAATGGCGGTGCAACTGACTTCCAGGGAACAGGCACGGTCTCCCCCGATGGGGAAGGAAATGGCGGTGACACTTGCCAGGGAACAGGCACGGTCTCCCCCGAGGGGAAGGAAATGGCGGTGGCAAACTGGCTTGTGCCAGGGAAAAGGGCACTGTCTCCCCCGACGGGGAACGGAATGGCTGTGCACTGCTTTGCCAGGGAACAGGGGTAAGTGTCCCCTGGGGAAGGAAATGGCGGTGCACTGCTGACAGGGAACAAGGGATAGGTCTCCCCCGACGGGGAAGGAAATGGCGGTGCACTGCTTGCCAGGGAACAGGGCACGGTCTCCCCCGACGGGGAAGGAAATGGCGGTGTCAAGCTGCTTGCCAGGGGAACAGGTAAGTCTCCCCCGACGGGGAAGGCAATGGCGGTGCATGCTTGCCAGGGAATATCGTAAGGTCCCTCTCCCCGACAGGGAAGGAAATGGCGTGTGCACTGCTGCCAGGGAAACAGGGGCACGTCTCCCCCGGCACGGTGAAGGAAGATGGCGGGTGCACTGCTTGCCAGGGAACAGGGCACGTCTCCCACACGGGGAGGAAATGGCGGTGCACATGCTTGCCAGGGAACAGGGCACGGATCCGCCCCAGACCGGGGAAGAATGGCGGTGCACTGCTTGCCAGGGAACAGGGCACGGTCTCCCCCGACGGGAAGGAAATGGCTGTGCAACAGGTCTTCGAGGGAACAGGGTAAGGTCTCCCCGATGGGGAGAAAATGGCGGTGCACTACTTGCCAGGGACAGGCACGGTCTCCCCCACGGGAAGAAATGGCGGTGCACTGCTTGCCAGGGAACAGGCACGGTCTCCCCCGACGGTGGAAGGAAATGGCGTGCACTGCTTGCCAAGCAACGGGTAAAGTCCCCGACGGGAAGGAAAATGCGGTGACACTGCTTGCCAGGGAACAGGGTAAGGTCTCCCGACGGGAAGGAAATGGCGGTGCACTGCTTGCCAGGGAACAGGGCACGGTCTCCCCCGACGGGGAAGGAAATGGCGGTGCACTGCTTGCCAGGGAACAGGGTAAGTTCTCCCCCGACGGGGAAGGAAATGGCGGTGCACTGCTTGCCAGGGAATATCGTAAGGTCTCCCCCGACAGGGAAGGAAATGGCGGTGCACTGCTTGCCAGGGAACAGGGCACGGTCTCCCCCGACGGGGAAGGAAATGGCGGTGCACTGCTTGCCAGGGAACAGGGCACGGTCTCCCCCGACGGGGAAGGAAATGGCGGTGCACTGCTTGCCAGGGAAACAGGGCACGGTCTCCCCGACGGGGAAGAAGGCGGTTGCAAACCTGGCCAGGGAAAGGGCAACGTCTCCCCCAGATGGTGGAAGAAAAGGCGTGCACTACTTGCCAGGGAACAGGGCACGGTCTCCCCCGACGGGAGGAAAATGGGCCGGGTGCCTGCTTGCCAGGGAAAAGCGTGGTATGGGACCGGGACGCTCTCGGGAACATCCCCATTGTGTTGCAGTTACCAAATGGGAATTGCCAAATAATAATTTATGTTGAAGTTTTCAGGGTAACCAAATGCTTTTGAGACTTGGACTGTTTTTCGTAATAAGACGATTTTACAGGTAAATTGTCCATCCCACATTTTTCTTTCCTTTTTACATCAAACATAGAGGTAAAATGTTCACTTTCAGAGCGGTTGAATCTTCCGAACAACGGCGAGTTTCTCTTTGCTTGCTATGTTCGAATGCCGCTATTAGAAAAAATAATGTTTGTGAACTGCACAATTAACCCATTCCCTGCCGAAGAAGCTGCAATGCGTCGCGCTCTGTTAGAGCTGACACTATTACACCGCTTTGTTTGTTTATTTTACTTCAAAGCTGTCTTTATAGACTATATATAAATCACATTATGGCGAGTAAAAAATAAAGTGTATATCTCGGGATGGGACATGCCCGGTTACATATCACAGCCCAGAAACCTTGTCTGCAGCTTAACCAGAGTGTGCCGGGGAGCGGGGGGGGGTATGGGACACGGGTGGGGGGGTTGTTGGGAAAAGGATACGGGGGGTGTATGGGCAACGGGCTAGGGGCGGGTCTGTGGGCCACTTTGGGTGGGCGGGTATGGGCACGGGATGGGGGGGTGTTGGGACAAGGCTGGGGGGGTGTTGGGACAAGGGTGGGGGGGGTTGGGCCACGGGCTGGGGGGGTTGTCTGGGCCACGGGACTTGGGGGGGTTAGTGGGGCAGGCTGGGGGGGGTTGTGTTGGGGGGTGGGGGGTGTCTGGGAAACGGGATGGGGGGTTCTGGCGGGCTGGGGGGTTCTGGGCAATGGGCCTAGGGGGGTGTATGGGCCACGGGCTAGGGGGGTTTGGGACGGGTGGGGGGTGTCGGGACGGGCTGGGGGTGCTTGGGGAGGGCTGGGGGGGTGTGTTGGGCCAGGGATGGGGGGGTGTATGGAAAGGGCACGGTGGGGGATGGTGTTGGGCCAGGGCTGGGGGGTGTTCTGGGCCACGGGATGGGGGTGTTGGGCCACGGGCCTGGGGGGTGTCTGGGCCACGGGCTGGGGGGGTGTCTGGGCCACGGGCTGGGAGGGTGTCTGGGCCACGGGCTGGGAGGGTGGCAGAGAACCGGGCTGGGAGGGTATCTGGGCCACGGGCTGGGGGGGTGTCTGGCCACGGCTAGGAGGGTGTCTGGGCCACGGGCTGGGAGGGGTGTCTGGCCACGGGCTGGGAGGGTGTGGGGCCACGGGCGGGAGGGTGTCTGGGCCACGGGTGGGGGTGTCTGGCCCACGGGCTGGGAGGGGTCGGGCCAAGGGCTGGTGGGCTGCGGGCAGGGCTGGGAGGTGGCAAGAGAGAACGGGCTGGGAGGTGCTGGCCCGATAGGAGGTGGTCTGGCCCACGGGGGGAGGAGAGGGGTGTGGGCCCA
This sequence comes from Ascaphus truei, assembly GCA_036426205.1. NCBI lineage: Eukaryota > Metazoa > Chordata > Amphibia > Anura > Ascaphidae > Ascaphus > Ascaphus truei. The sequence continues at coordinate 1,056,266 of CM071582.1, read as the reverse complement.
CGGGCTGGGAGGGTGTCGGACCCAGGGCTGGGAGGTGTCTGGCCCACGGGCTGGGAGGGTGTCTGGCCCACGGGCTGGGAGGGGTGATGGCCACGGGCTGGGGGAGGGTGTCTGGGCCACGGGCTGGGAGGGGGTGTCTGGGCCACGGGCTGGAAGGTGTCGGGCCACGGGCTGGGAGGGCGGCTGAGGCCAAGGGGCTGGGAGGGGTGTGGTTGGCCACGGGCTGGGAGGGTGTCTGGGCCACGGGCTGGAAGGGTGTCTGGGCCACGGGCTGGAAGGGTGTCTGGGCCACGGGCTGGAAGGGTGTCTGGGCCACGGGGGGGGGGGGGGCGCTGGTGGAAGGGTGTCTGGGCCACCGGGATGGAAGGGGTCTGGGCACGGCTGGAAGGGTTGGGCCACGGGGAAGGGTGGCCCGAGCACCGGGTGGGATGGTGGCCGAAGCACCGGGTGGAGGGGTGGCCGAGCACCGGGTTGGGAGGGTGGCCGAGCACCGGGCTGGGAGGGTGGCCGAGCACCGGGCTGGGAGGGTGGCCGAGCACCGGGCTGGGACGGTAGGCGCGGTATGAACGAAGCAGGTTTGGTGATCTGTAGATATGGGAAAAAAATGTTTTAATTGTTGTTGTTTTTTATTATTATTGGATTTTTTCAACTTATTTTTTATTGACCGTTTTCAAGAGGGTCACAGGTCCGGCCCCACGGGTACATATGTAATGAACATGCACGGTCCGGACACACGGATACATATGTAATGAACATGCACGGTCCGGACACACGGATACATATGTAATGAACACGCACGGTCCGCACACACGGATTACATATGTAATGAACATGCACGGTCCGGACACACGGATACATATGTAATGAACATGCACGGTCCGGACACACAGACACATATGTAATGAACATGCACGGTCCGGACACACGGATACATATGTAATGAACATGCACGGTCCGGACACACGGATACATATGTAATGTACACGCAACGGTCCAGACACACGGATACATATGTAATGAACACGCACGGTCCGGCCCCACGGGTACATATGTAATGAACACGCACGGTCCGGACACACGGATACATATGTAATGAACATGCACGGTCCGGACACACGGGTACATATGTAATGAACATGCACGGTCCGGACACACGGATACATATGTAATGAACATGCACGGTCCGGACACACGGATACATATGTAATGAACACGCACGGTCCGCACACACGGATACATATGTAATGAACATGCAGGTCGGACACACGGATAAATATGTAATGAACATGCACGGTCCGGACACACGGATACATATGTAATGAACACGCACGGTCCGGACACACGGGTACATATGTAATGAACACGCACGGTCCGGACACACGGATACATATGTAATGAACACGCACGGTCCGGACCCACGGATACATATGTAATGAACACGCACGGTCCAGACACACGGATACATATGTAATGAACACGCACGGTCCGGACACACGGATACATATGTAATGAACACGCACGGTCCGGCCCCACGGGTACATATGTAATGTGTAATGAATAGCCAAGTTGTTGGGATCCTCTTGACATTCATTAATAAAGCGACAGCTAAATAACAGTGGACACAGTAAAACAAGGGGAAAAGGAGGGGGGGCATAATCATTAGCAGAGGTGTAAAGTTATTTTTCCTGTATGTAACAGGACAAATATATTGTTTTCAAGGAAAATATTGATTTTTTTAACGCTAAAATACAAATCAGGATTTCATCAAATACGCAGCGATGTTTGCAAAGAGACTGAAAGTGCCGCAATCAGACAAGTCCAAAGCCAGAGTGGGGGAAATGAGGATTTAGCCTGGTTTACAATGAGGGGACAGAAGGGGCATACTGTATATTCCAGTTACTACCAGGGAACTTCAGGGCATGTGTCGTGATTCCTGCAAAAGTGTCAGGTGAAATATATCATTTACTCTACATTTAATGTAGTATAAAGTGAACAATCGGCACATACACATTACATTATCACATGAGCGTAGTAACAGGGACAGGAAGGAGAGTTGATGTAACTTGAGGCAAATGGATAAGTGAATTATAATTATGCGTTCTATTTAATTTTGTTTGATGTAAACATTCCGCAGTGTATCAGATCGCTTGATGTAACGCTGAGTGTTTCTTTCATGAAACAAACGTGTAATTGTGCTCCCTTGTGATCGCATGGAGCGTTGCACATGACTGACAGCACGTTGGGTAGTAATCCTAACTCTAAGGGAATCCCAGATGACCCATGCACACTGCTGGGCCGTCTGCAGCTCTTAAGGGGTTAACCGCGTATGGGTTTTGCCATGTTTGACGGCCTCATTCATTTCGCCGCTGGCTCCTCGGGAGCAACTTCTGTAAAAGCAGTAATATGTGCCTCAGTATTTATTTCGTTTTTATACATATACTGAACTAGACATACGCGTGAAGAAGGCTTCGGGGCTCACGTGTGCATGTGCTGGCTGTGACGTAGGCGGAAGAAGGCTTCGGGGCGCACGTGTGCATGTGCTGGCAGTGACACGCGTGAAGAAGGGCTTCCGCGGGCGCTCACGTGTGCATTGCTGGCTGGACGTAGGCGTGCAGAATGCTGGGGTCAGTGTGCATGTGCTGGCTGTGACGTAGGCAGCAGAATGCTTCGGGGCTCACGTGTGCATGTGGCAGTGACGTAGGGTGCAGAAGGCTTCGGGGCTCACGTGTCATGTGCTGGCTGTGACGTGGGCGTGAAGAAGGCCTTCGGGCTCACGTGTGCATGTGCTGGCAGTGACGTAGGCGTGCAGAATGCTTTGGGGCCACGTGTGCATGTGCTGTTGTTGACGTAGGCGTGAGAAGGCTTTGTGGCTCAGTGTGCATGTGCTGGCTGTGTGACGTAGGCATGTAGAATATTTGGGGCTCACGTGTGCATGTGCTGTTGGTGACGTGGGCAGTAGAATGCTTTGGGGCTCACGTGTGCATGTGCTTGTTGTTGACGTAGGCGTGAAGAAGGCTTTGTGGCTACGGTGCATGTGCTGGCTGTGACGTAGGCATGTAGAATGCTTGGGGCTCACGTGTGCATGTGCTGTTGGTGACGTGGGTGTGTATGAATGCTTTGGGGCTCACGTGTGCATGTGCTGGCTGTGACGTAGGCGGGCAGAAGGCTTTGGGGCTCACGTGTGCATGTGCTGGCTGTGACGTAGGCGTGCAGAATGCTTGTGGCTCACGTGTGCATGTGCTGCTGGTGACGTTGGCGTGCAGAATGCTTTGGGGCTCACGTGTGCAGTTCTTGCTGTGACGTAGGCGTGCAGAAGGCTTCGGGCTCACGTGTGTGCATGTGCTGTTGGTGACGTGGGGGCATGTAGAATGCTTTGGGGCTCACGTGTGCGTGCTTGCTGTGACGTAGGCGTGCCAAGGATTTTGCAGAAGGCTTTGGGGCTCACGTGTGAGTGCTGGCTGGACGTAGGCGTGCGAGAAGGCTTGGGGCTCACGTGTGCATGTGCTGGCTGTGACGTAGGCGTGCAGAAGGCTTTGGGGCTCACGTGTGCATGTGCTGGCTGTGACATAGGCGTGCAGAATGCTTTGGGGCTCATGTGTATGTGCTGGCTGTGATGTAGGCGTGCAGAAGGCTTTGGGGCTCACGTGTGCATGTGCTGGCAGGGACGTAGGCATGCAGAAGGCTTTGTGGCTCACGTGTGCATGTGCTGGCTGTGATGTAGGCGTGCAGAAGGCTTTGGGGCTCACGTGTGCATGTGCTGGCAGTGACGTAGGCGTGCAGAAGGCTTTGTGGCTCACATGTGCATGGGCTGGCTGTGACGTAGGCGTGCAGAATGCTTTGGGGCTCACGTGTGCATGTGCTGGCTGTGACGTAGGCGTGCAGAATGCTTTGGGGCTCACGTGTGCAGGTGCTGTTGGTGACGTGGGTGTGCAGAACATAGCTGGACCATGTGAGTAGCTCAGAATAAAAATAAATGGTGCGTGACTTTTAATCATTGCTTGAATGATTTTTAATGGTGAATGTGAAACACCGAGCGGCACATTCACCCGCTGAGCAGGTTACAAATAATGATTTAATCTCTGTTAAAGATAAGTCTTGTTTTGAAATATATTTAAATGGCCTCTTGTGATGCTTTAACAAACCCTCATGCGCACACACACACACACACACACACACACACACACACACACACACACACACACACACACACACACACTAATTATGTTTTTGGTTGTTAAATGTGAGCATCCATTTTCTTTCCCAGCCCAGCCTCCTCCCCGTAAGACGCGCGCTGAGCTGATGAAGGCTATTGATGCAGAATATTACGGTTATAGGGATGAGGATGACGGAGTACTAGTGCCTTTGGAGCAGGAACATGAGAAAAAAGGTATTTTTTTCCGGTAAAGCACATCCCGTATGCTGTGTGTGTTGTTCAGCCCGGATTCACCTGGTCTTTGATAATGTATTGATGAGCTGGTTGTTTCGTAAGAGGTCTGATTTCTCAGTGGCTTAAAACAGGTCTTATTGTATTGGGAAGAAATTGTAGTTTGGAGCGGTGGTTCTGTTCTAAAAGGCTGAGCAGAGTTTTAAGAAAACTGCTGAGGGTGTCGGTGTCTGATGCCTTTTCCAAGAAGGACATGCATATTATACCCTGAGCCTTGCGATCCCAGCGGTGGATTTTATTATGAGTGGGTATGTCAAACTAGTTATACAATGAACAATAGAAAAAGAGTAACATGGAGCACAGCAATAATCAAAGAGAACTGGAGGCAGGATCAAAAGTAAAAAAAATATAAATGTATTAACACACAATGCCCGTGAAGAAACACTGACGCGTTTCACACCGTAGCGGGGGCTTTATCAAAGAGTTTATTCGTTATACAGTGATACTGACGGGAGTCTCTGTCCTGAGACCCTCTTGGTTCCACCAAGTGAAATACTCTGTTCCATGCAACTATCTTATAGAAAAAGATTTGTGCCACCTCTGCATTATTACTACCTAACCTTTCCTATAAAAACGTAATGTCAAATCACTTGTTAAAAGCGCCCACTTAGAGCTCCATGAGTGTCGCTTTTTCTTACCCCCCTTAACTCCCCCAAGACAAACTACAGCTCTACAATTCGCCTGCCGTTATAACAAAACGCTCGGTATTGCCTCAATGAGCCAGTTTATGGAAAAATATCTAACTATGAGCGCAGACATCCTGCCAAAGCAAGAGAGGACAGGCCTGGGGAACGCAGCGACGCAGGAAACGTGGCAGAGGTCGCACCACGGGAAACGTGTCTGCAGAAGGTAGAGTTAAGATAGTCACACAAACCATGACACCAATATTGAATGAAGGATTCGACTCGCTGAAACACATTATCAAGGATTTTAAAGGACTTGGCTCAACAGCTGCATACAAATGTTTCTCACGATCAGAACCGTAGCTGGAGCACCAATCTCTCCAGATATTAGAACGATTCTGATCAATAACTAAAGGGCGGGAAGAAACCACGTGCGACTTGTTGGCGTATTGGAAGGTTTGCAAACACACGGGGACAGCTGTTTTCTCTTACAATATGTAAGGTACAGCATGTGCTATAAGGATTCAGTTACATTGCTTGGGCATTTTTAAAGTGTGTGTGTGTGTGTGTGTGTGTGTGTGTGTGTGTGTACGCGCATACATGTGCACAAAACTGGCTTTTAATAACTGGGCAGCAAAAAATGTAACGAGAATTAAGATGATTGGAGCTTTAGTTGCTGAATACGGAACCTATTTGCTTACTTGGAACAGGAGGAGGCATATATTTCTCATAGGGGACAAATGCACAGATCCTGTATGTGGCTTTATTATAGGGGACAAATGCACAGATCCTGTATGTGGCTTTATTATAGAGGACAAATGCACAGATCCTGTATGTGGCTTTATTATAGAGGACAAATGCACAGATCCTGTATGTGGCTTTATTATAGGGGACAAATGCGCAGATCCTGTATGTGGCTTTATTATAGGGGACAAATGCACAGATCCTTATTATAGGGGACAAATGCACAGATCCTGTATGTGGCTTTATTATAGAGGACAAATGCACAGATCCTGTATGTGGCTTTATTATAGGGGACAAATGCACAGATCCTGTATGTGGCTTTATTATAGGGGACAAATGCACAGATCCTGTATGTGGCTTTATTATAGGGGACAAATGCGCAGATCCTGTATGTGGCTTTATTATAGGGGACAAATGGGCGCAGATCCTGTATTGGGCTTTATTATAGGGGACAAATGCGCAGATCCGTAATGTGGCTTTTATTATAGGGACAAATCGCAGATCCTGTATTTAGCTTTATTTTAATGGCTGCTGGAATTCTTTACACTATTGTTCTAGTCTTCTTGAAATAGGTATTTACGGTTCAGTCCACTTAGGCAGCATTTTTTAAAGTTTTAATAAAGCAAAACCACTGTCGTGTAGACACACACGCTCTCCCACACTGTCGTGTAACACACACAAACGCTCTCCCACACTGTCGTGTAACACTTCTCCACTCTTTTTAAGATTTGGTTTGTGTTGTGTGTGTGTGTTGTGTGTGTGGTGTGTGTGTGGTGTGTGTGTGTGTGTGTGTGTGTGTGTGTGTGTGTGTTGGAGCACACACTTAACTAGTATAGCCAGAGTACTGGAGAGGGTGCGTGCTATCAAGAAACCCATGAAGGTTCTGTCCAACAAGTCACAAACGGATCGCGCGACCAAAAATATGTAAAACATTTCTTGTATTTGCCCAACGTTTGGGCTCCCTCTGCTCTTTAAAGACTCCAGAACGGGCCCAAAACGTTGTGCCAATAAGACATTTGCTAATTTTTGGTTTGCCTATCC
>CM071582.1:964414-1044414 GCA_036426205.1 Ascaphus truei | reverse complement strand
TCTCTGCGGACCGGACATTAGGGGGCTGCAGTGGTCCTCACAGCCGGGCGGTCCTCTGCGACCGACATAGGGGGCGCGTGTCCCACAGCCGCGCGCGGGTCTCTGCGACCGGGACATTAGGTAGGGGCGGCAGTGTGCTCACAGCCGGGCGTTCTCTGCGACCGGACATTAGGGCTGGGCTGCATGTCCTCACAGCCGGGCGGTCTCTGCGATAACGTACAGGAGGGGAGAGCTGATAAAGTACCGTAGTCTTGAGAACGAATTAGGGGGCGCAGGGGTGGTTGAACTCACAGGCCGGGTGGTCTCTCCGAAAGCGATACATTAGGGGGCGCAGTGTCACTCACAGCCGATCGGTCTCTGACTACCGGACATTAGGGGTGCTGCACGCTGTCCTCCCGGCACATAGGGCCAGGTCCCACGGCGGGTTCTCTGATCTACCGGAATTAGAGGGGCGCAGTGTCTACACAGCCGGGCGGGTCTCTGTGACCGGACATTAGGGGCGCCAGTGTCTCGGAGCAGGGCCGTCTCTTCGACCGGACATTTAGAGGGGCTGGTGTCAATAGGTAGGGAAATGGGCCTGTATCACACAGCCGGGGCGGGGTCTTGCGACCGGACATTAGGGGGCAGTGTCTACACAGCACACCGCGGCGTCTCTTGCGACCACGGACATTAGGGGCTGCAGTTCTCTCGAGCCGGGCGGTCTCTGAGGATTTTCCAGCCGGACATTAGGGGCGCTGCATAGTGTCCTCCACATGGCCCGTTCTCTGCTGACCGGCTAGTTAGGGGGGAGCGCCGTGTCCTTCAGCTCGCGGTGCTCTCTGCGACGGAACATTAGGGGGGCTGGGCAGTGTCCTTCACAGCAGGCGCGGTCTCTGCGACCGGGGACATAGGGGGCATGTCAGTGCTCACTCCGTGGGTCTCTGATACCGGACATTAGGGGCGCAGTGTCCTCCGGAGCCGGGCGGCTCTCTGCACCGTTGACATTAGGGGGGCGCAGTTAGCTCCAGCAGCGTTCCTGTCACAGGAGTGTTCATCACGCCGGGCCGTCTTGAGGACCGGACATTAGGGGGCGTCTTGTCCTACAGCCGGCGTGTTCTGCGACGGAACATTAGGTGGGCTCAGTGCCTCACAAGCCGCGCGGATCTCTGTGACGACAGTTTAGGGGTGCGCAGTGTCCCTCGGAAGCCGGGCGGGGTCTCTGGTCACGGCGACATGAGGGGACGGCAGTGTCCCTCACAGAGGGGGCCTCCCTACAGGTTAGAGTGAAGCTGTCTAAAGCGGGGCTCTGGATAAGATTAGGGGGCTGACAGTGTCCTCGGAGAAGGGCGGATCTCTGCGAACCGGACTTAATGGGGGGCGCCCAGTGTCCTCAAGGGCGGGCTCGGTTAGGCCCAGCCTTGCACCGGTGCCCCCCCCCCCCCCCCCCCCCCCCCCCCCAGCGACCGACTTAGGCACGCACGTCTCAACGCCGGTCTCCACCCCCCCCCCCCCCCCCCCCCCCCCCCCCCCCCGGGGGGGTAACAGACGGCCACGGACCGCGATCTTGGGCAGTCGAAGAGCCGGACAGACTTAGGGGGGCGCGGTCAGCGGCTTCGGACCGGACATTAGCGCATGACGCGGGTTCTGAAGAAGGGGCTCAGTGTCTACCGCTCTGGCTTAGACCTGCGTGCTAGTAGTGTCTCGAGCTGTCTGTGGACCGGACATTAGGGGGGCTGCAGTGTCCACTTTAGCCGGGCGGGTCTCTTGTGGCCGGCCCCCCACATTTAGGGGGCGTCAGGGTGTCCTCGACGCCGGGCGTCGTCGCTTGTACCGGACATTAGGGGGCCGCAGTAGGTCCTCGACGCCGGGCGGTCCTCTGGACCGGAATTAGTGGGGGCCTGCACAGTGTCCTCGGAAGTCCGGTGGTGGTGTCTGCTGCGACCGGAACATTAGGGGGCTGCGTGTCATCGAACCGCGTTCGGGACGGCATGCGAGTCTCCAGGGCAGTCCGGGCCGCGAACATTGAGGGGGCGCTGCAGTGTCCTCAGACGCGTGCGGTCTCTGTCACGGACATGTAGGGGGCAGCAGTGTCCTCGGAGCTCGGCTGGTATCTGGACACGCGGAAATTGGGGGCGCCGTGTCCTCACAGCCGACGTCTCTGCGACGGACATTAGGTGGGCTCAGTGTCCTCAAGCCGGCCGGTTCTCTGCGCACCGTACATAGGGGGCGATGTCCTCACACCTCGGGCGGTCTCTGTGAGCCGGACATTAGGGGGCCAGTCTCAAGGCGCCGTAGCACCGGAATGGCGGCGACAAGTTTCCGCGCGCCGGGTCTCTGCGTCCGACATTAGGGGGCGCAGTTCCTCACATCCGAGGCGGTCTCTGTGCCGGACTTAGTGGGGCCAGGTCTCCTCGAGCGGGCGGTCTGCGTCTCCGGACATTAGGGCGGCGCAGTGTCCTCACAGCATTCGGGCGGTCGCTCTGTGGCGGACATTAGGGTGTGGCTGGCTGCGGATGTGTGCTCTGAGAGCCGGGGGTGTCTCTGCGGACCGGACTTAGGGGGGCTGCAGTGTCCTCACATCAGCCGGGGTCTCTGTGGACCGGAACATTGGGGGACTGCAGTGTCCCTCGGACGGGGGTGGTCTCTGCGACCGGACATTAGGGGGCTGCAGTTCCCTCACGAGCCGGGAATGTCTCTTCGGCAGAACGACTTAGGGGCTGCAGTCCTCGGAAGCCGGGGGGTGCGGAATGGCGCCGCTGCGCTACGGTAGGGGGCTGAGCCGTGGGGCGGTCTCTTCTTGGAACCGGACATTAGGGGGCTTGCAGAATGTCCTCGGAGCCGGGCGGTCTCTGCACTACGGAATAGGGGGATGCGTGTCCTCGACATCTGTGGTCCTGTGGCGGACATTAGGGGGCTGCAGTGTCCTCGGAGCCGGCGGTCTCTTCTGCGACGGGAAAATTAGGGGGCCCCGTGATTCCTCACAGCCGGTCCAGTGACGGAATACGTTCCTCGGAGGCCGGGGCACTCTGGAAAATAGGGGGGCGAGTTGGTCCTCAGAGCCGCGCGGGTCTACTGCGACCGCGGACGTTGGGGGGGGCAGTGCAGTGTCTCGAGCCGGCAGTCTCTGCGACCCCGGAGCTTAGGGGGCTGGCAGTTGTCTCGAGCAGCCGGCGTCTCTGCGACCGACATTAGGGGCCGCAGTGTCCTCAAGCACGGGCGGTCTCTGCGACCGGACATTAGTGGTGCGCGTGTCCTCCACAACGCCGCGCGCGTCTCTTGCGACCGGACATTAGGGGCGCAGTTGCCTCACAGCCGCGACGGTACTCTGCGACCGGACATTTGGGGGCGCAGGTCCTCACATCGGCGAGCGTCTCCTGTCTACAAGGGACATTAGGGGGGTGACTGGAACCAAACGTGTCTGAGACGATGGAAAGTGCATCAAGCGGAGGGTCTACTTGCGAGCCGGACATTAGGGGCGCAGTGTGCCTCACATTCCGGAGGTCTCTGCACCGGACCATTAGGGAGGCTGCAGTGGTCACTCACAGCCGGCGGTCTCTGGACACGGGACATTGATGGGCTGACAGTGTCCCCATCGGGCGGGTCTCTGCGACCGGACCATTAGGGTGCGCTCATGTAAGTCACAGCAGGGACGGGTATATGCGACCCGGAAATTAGGGTGGGCGCATTAGTCCTCACAGCCGGGCTGGTCTCTGTTGACCGGAACTTAGGGGGTCGAAGTGTCCTCACAGCCGGGCGGTCATCATGCGTACCGACATCCTCAGGGGGCGCATAGTCCTCACGACGGGCGTCTCTGCGACCAAGGACATTAGGGGGGACGAACAGTGTACTTCAAAGACGCTGACGGTCTACTAGGACCTGCATTAGGGGTCGCAGTGTCCTCGGAGTGCATCGGGGGTCTCTGCTCGGACATTAGGGGGCGCAGTGGCCTCAAGACGGGCTGTTCTGCGCGACTTAGGAGGCTGCAGTCTCAACGTCCTGGACTATTAGGGGGCGTGCAGTGTCCTTCAGCCGCGGCTGCGGCTCTGCGCTCTGCGACGCCGGACTTAGGGGGCGCAGTGTCCTAGGCAGCCACCCGGGCGGTCCCTCTGAGACCGGAACATGGGGGGCGCCAGTTGTCCTAACAGCCGGGGTGTCTACCTGCGACCGGACATTAGGGGGCGCAGTGTCCTCCAGCCGGGGGGTCTCCTCGTACCGGTACATGTAGGGGTGCGCAGTGCTCACAGATCCGGGGGTCTCCTGAACCGGACATTAGGGGGGCGCAGTGTCTCCAGCCTGGGGTCTCTCTGCTACCGGGACATTGGGGGCGGGGGAGGGAGGCAGGCTAAGGGTGGAATCACCGAATGGGACGCAGGGACTACAGCCGGGGCGGTCTCTGTGACCGGACACATTATGGGGCGCAGGTCCCTCACGATCCGGGGGTGTTCTTGACGACGCGACATTAGGGGGTGAGTGTAGCTAACAAGCACGCGCGGTTCTCTGGACCGGGACGTTAGGGGGGCTGCAAGTGTCCTCGGAAGTCCGGGCGCGGTCCTCTGTGGCCGGACATTCGGGGGGCTGGAAGGTCCTCACAGTCCGGGCGGTCCTCTGTGGCCGGACATAGGGGCTGCAGTGTCCTCGAGACGCCGGCGGTATACTGCGACCGGACATTAGGGGGGGCGAGTGGTCCTCGACCGGGCGGTCTCTTTGACCGGACATTAGGGGGCTGCGTGTCCTACGAGGCCAGGGCCGGTCTACTATGTGGCCGGAGCATAGGGGGCTCTGCTCCTCGACCAGGGGGGTGGGGGGGGGTACGGGCGGGATGGTTTCTCCTGTGGCCGGTACATTAGGGGTGGGCGCAGTGTCCTCACAGCCGTGCCCGGTTCTTGGCCATCATTAGGGGGTTCGCAGTGTCCCTCACAGCGTCTCGGGTCTCTGTGGCGGACATTAGGGGGCTGCAGTTGTCCCGTATGCCGGGCGGGTCTCTGTCGACCGGACATTAGGGGGGAACGTGTCCTCACAGCCGGGGCGGTCTCTTCGACCGGACTTAGGGGGGGAGGTGACATGAATTCCTCACAGAACAGATCCTGGGATCTGACAGGACACGGAACTGTGGGGCTGCAGTGTTCCGACGACGTTTCCTCTACGACAAGGAGAGCGAGGCACGCGTCTCTCCGAACGACGACATTAGGGGGTCGCGTGTCTCACAGCCGGTCGGTCTCTGCGACCGGAATTAGGGGGCCGCAGTGTCCTCACAGACGGCGGGGATTAGTGATCAATTACAATTAGTGGGAGGCGCAGTGTCTCACAGACGCTCGCGGGTCTCTCTGCTACCCGGACATATAGGGGCGCAGTGTCCTCACCAGCCTGGCGCAGGTCTGCGCGGCACGACATTAGGGGGCAGGCGCAGTGTCCTCACAGCCGGCTGCGTCCGGACTAGGCAAGAGCTGTACTCCGAAGAGCGGTTCCAAACTTAGGGGGGTGCCGTGTCCTCCACCGCGCCGTCCTCCCTGACATTTTGTTACTCCGTGACGATCCGGCTTGAGGTGCCGCGCACAATAGCTGAAGCTTCGCTGTATGTGCAATTGCAGACGCGCGCCTCCCCTGAATAAAGCTCGGGGCGGAGGGATTTAGGGAGCGGTTAAAACCGGCTGACATGTTCATCTACATTTACAATGTAGTTATACTGGTAACAGAAAGCAGGTGTCTTTAGATAGGAAACTGCAAATGTAATGAACAACAAGGGAGGGAAAACAGACCCCCATCCTTTCTAGAAACTTGTGTCAATGGCCGAAGATCCTTTCCAAACTGAGATTATAAATCAGATGCAGGAACCGGGTAATATAGATAAAGTCCTGGCAGTCCGGACACTGAAGGTAAATGTATTCACATTCCCCACTCCAGGATCATACTGAGGCACTGTGCAGGTAAAACAGCAGCTGCAGGAGGCAGAGACCATGCCTCGGGCTGTACTACAGAGCCACAAGAGAGAATCACGGGCTGGCCTTCCAGAACCGGGGAGAAGAGGAGCCGGGTGGGTTGGGGACATATTGCCCAACTGAACTGAACTGTAATGCATTTGTGCCAATGCTCATTATGAATGAAATGCCTGCGGCATTGGCAGGTCATTAAATATGATGAAGTTACAGATAATGTGTCTCTTATCAGAGAGATTTATAAGAATAAAGTTCATATTTTGTGTTGGTAACGTGATAGAAGGCAGGCGTTTCCTTTCAATTAATGAAACATTGGAAGAACTACAGTATTGTTATATTGGATGGAAGCTTGCCGGACTGTAAGTAATACTTGCCCTCTTAGCTAAGGTCACAGGATTGTACGAATAACCCAATGATAGGACTAGTTGGGCATTACCAATAAAGATCTATTTTTGTTCAAATTGGCAATTCACCATTTAGGTCCTGGTAGTCTAGTTACAGAAATTGCATACATAAAGTTTTCTTTCCACTCTGATTCCCTTATGCCCCATGATTAAGGGCACGAGCCCATTGAGAGGTTTGGGCCATTTTGTCTGCTCCCGCTTCCGCTGTGCTGTTTCCACCATTTCATATTTCGGGAACTCCAGATTGATTGGCGTATTTGGGTTACTGATAAGTAGGCGCAGACATTGAGAGTGCGTTGGGTTAGTAGAGGGTTATGTCTGCAAGAAAAGACGCTGGGATCTAGAACCGAGTGATGAGGGGGGGTGGTTTTAGTACCATACTCCTGTGCTTTTGTTGTGTGCTGCTGCTGTTGTGGTGTTCTGATGTCGCGCATCGGGTACAGAGATTCACCAGCATGAAGAAACCGCATCTGAGCATATGGAATGAGACGGCCATGATCAATGTATTGGAGAATGAGAACAAGCTGGTTAACCCTTGTGGTAAGATAAGATAAGAGTGTAATTACAGAGGAGTCGTGATACAGGTAGTGTGACTTTGGAAGAGCGTGACTGGACATGATGAGAACACAACGCCCATTGGTTACATATGTTAGCAATAATATGTTATCCTAAATCCTTGAACTTGATTAGTTTATTGTATTCCCATTTCTGATATTTGAGGAACAGATCGTGGATGAGCTGCACTTACCCTTTCAGACTTTTATTTTACAAACATCTGGTGAATTTTCCTACAAATAACATATCTGTATTACCCTTTGCTCACTAATAGTGGGACCAGAAATATCTCTTGGATGAATATGTGGGAACTTTCCCGGGTTTGCTTTAGAAGCACAGGGGCCCAGATAACAGTTTGAGTCCATTAGTATTACATTGCTTAGCAGCTGTGGGTCCCACAATTGTTTCCATTAAATGGATTACCAATTCTGATCTCTTTGTTGTTGTAGTCTGGAGAAGACGGTGACAATGACATGGGAGAGAGGGAAGACAGCAGACGTTATTGCTCATGTTCCGGTTCCATCCCAGAAAGAGGTAGGAGTTGCAAGAGATCCCGATGAGCCATTACGGTGAAACGTACGAGGGTACGTCTGACGTCACCGTCACGTGACTTCGTCGGCTCATCGGTGAGGTAAATGGGGCTATATCTGTCTGAGTGCTTGTATACTGCGTTCGTGGCAGCAAGAGCACTCAGACCCTAGGGTTGATTTAATTATATATCTGCTTTGAATGTGGCTGCCTGCACACTAGACCTGTCACAATAGAGTCTACACAGTGGTATCTGGTTCACCACTGTGCAGTGAGTAGTGCTTGCTTCAAATCAGCCACAACTATACTAGCCTACACTACAACAGTTAAGCATATTCATCTTGCCTTTTAACCAAATCCTCCATTGCTTTGGGTTAGGGGTCTGATATATACCTATTACCTATTTAGGTATGCTGATCACCCTACTATAGGGTTTTATTAAAGTAATTAATAGAGAGGTATTTATATAAATCATACCTCCACTAACACCCTATCACCCTCCCGTCTTTTAATATCATTGTATGTTTTTTTTGTATGGGTTTTATTCCCAAACATTTTATTTTGAACCAGTCTAATAAAATCAAGTTTATTAATTGGGTGACCTCTTTAGTGCCAAACATCAAGGGATCTTCTCTTTCTTTATGTCACCTGCGGCCTTTTCCGTTCTGGGAAAAGCACGAAACGTCATATTGCCTGTCAACCTTTTATTTACAAGGCCAGGAGTCCTCAAGGGCCACCAACATGGTCAGGTTTTCACAAGATATCCCTTGATTATCACAGGTGGTCTCTAATCAGTGTCTGTCATTGACGACCTGTGCTGAGCAGGATATCCTGAAAACCTGACTCCGTTGATGGCCGCTTGATGATTGGAGTTGGTCACTTTCCCGGTTTACACTTTGCGCTACAGGTACAGATGTGTTGCATGTTGTGTATACGTTGGTTAAAACACCCGGGTGCACTTTTAGAGACTGCAGTGCTTTCAAAATGTCAGTCTCTTTTATCTGTACTGGTTCCAAACGGAACGCTATTTTCCAGTCTCTATTTTAATTTTGTATATCTACTAAAATCATCATATAGCGTTTGATAATTACCAAGCAAACTATTGTTCTCTATAAGTGATACAAAAGGGAAAGGTGAGAATTGCGGTAGTGAGAGTACGAAGTGTTTGTGCAAGATTCAGCTGCAGCGTATTCTTGATTCGGACCTGTCCCACCTCAGTAATTGTGTTTATAAATCTAGAGAACATGTGTGTATTGTTAAATATTTGCGTTAACACGTGATATACTGGAAGAACGCACAGAAACCCCTGTGTTGTTACACATTTGATACGTTAGAAACGCACCAGAAAGCCCTGTAATGTACACATTGAGATCCCGGTAAGAAACGCACAAAAGCCCCTGTATGTTACCCACTGAGAGACTGGGTAGAAACGCCACAGAAAGCCCGTATGTTACACACTGAATACTCGGTACGAAACGTCACAAGAAAGCCCTTTAGTACACATTGATTAACCGTAGAAACGGCACAAAGCCCTGGTATGTTACACATTGAATACCGCAAAAAGGGCAAGTGCCATCTCTCCGTTCCAACACATATGCTGGTACACGGTAGGTTTTGGCCCAAACTCCTTGCAGATAATAACCTATATATCATATTGACGTTTTGAACGTCTCCGCAAACTGTTGTTTTTACTATAAAGTAACCTTTGAAAGACAGTCGAGCAAAGAATCTCTGCGGCAACGTTCCTTTAGTTTTCATTTTGTGGCTAATAAAAATGCTTGCCAAGTAAATATTAAGACACACTGCTTAAGAAGCATACGAATAGCACTGTGGAATATTCTGACACATGATACATAAAGCTTGGCCCCCTGCAGACGCACTTACCGAACTCCCGCTATGTCCTCGTACTACGTCTCTGCGTTCTCCCTACCACCAATTAACTGTAACTCTCGGGGCAGGGACTCCTCTTCCTTAATGTTACCTTATGTCTACAAGCACTTATTCCCATGCTCTGTTATTTATTTGATTATCACATTATTACTACTGTTGAAGGGCTATGTACATAATGCGCTAATAAAATAAAGACATATAATACAATTGGATTACTGTGGCTTAAAACCTTACCTTGAAAATGCCTGAAAAACACAATGAGACAGAACAGGGCATAATATGGTCCGTGTCTGTGAAAATCGGGATTTTAATTGAAGGCTGTAAAACCCTTTGTTCCTTTCATAGTTTCAGAAAATTCTTGAGCTAAAAATAACTGTATTCATGTTTGTGCTAATATCAATAACACAGCATATGGTAGAATTTCACTGAGATCTAAATACCATGGTTTCCAGCCATAAAGGCGTGTAACATTTTTTTTTTTTAATGCATTTGTCACGAGACGTAGCGACTTGCCGGTTTCCGAGGAATGCTTTGGTCCGGAACCACCTCTTCTAGTGACCTGCCCGTGCTTTAAACCCCAATTTCTATACCTATACGCCATTAATCCCACAGTTTGTATCCCTATACGCCATTAATCCCACAGTTTGTATCCCTATACGCCATTAATCCCACAGTTTGTATCCCTATACGCCATTAATCCCACAGTTTGTATCCCTATACCCTAATCCCCACAGTTTGTATCCCTATACGCCATTATATCCACAGTTTGTATCGTTTATACCCATTAATCCCACAGTTTGTATACCCTATAACGCCATTTAATCCCACAGTTTTGTATCTCTATATATACGCCATTAATCCCACAGTTTGTATCCCTATACGCCATTAATCCCACAGTTTGTATCTCTATACGCCATTAATCCCACAGTTTGTATCCCTATACGCCATTAATCCCACAGTTTGTATCTCTATACGCCATTAATCCCACGTTTGTTAATCCCATAACATACCAACTATATACCCATTAACCCCACATTTTGTTATCCCTATAACGCCATTTAATCCCACAGTGTTGTATATTAATCCCACAGTTTGTATCCCTATACACCATTAATCCCACAGTTTGTATCTCTATACGCCATTAATCCCACAGTTTGTATCCCTATACGCCATTAATCCCACAGTTTCTATACCTATACGCCATTATCCCACAGTTTGTATCCCTATACGCCATTAATCCCACAGTTTCTATACCTATACGCCATTAATCCCACAGTTTCTATACCTATACGCCATTAATCCACATTTTCTATACCTATACGCCATTAATCCCCAGTTTCTATACCTATACGCCTTATTGAATCCCACAGTTTCTATACCTATACGCCATTAATCCCACAGTTTCTATACCTATAACGCCTTAATCCCACAGTTTCTATACCTATCATCCTTAATCACCACAGTTTCTATACCTATACGCCATTAATCCCACAGTTTCTATACCTATACGCCATTAATCCCACAGTTTCTATACCTATACGCCAGGGATGTGCAATATTTTCCTCTGCTATACGCCATCGCAATCCCGATCATCTGCAATATTGAGGAGCCGCATTTGTCTGAAGTGGCAGTAAAACAGTAGATGGGTTTCATTAAATCCAGTTCTCGCCTCCAAGTAATTATTGTAGAGGTCGTGGTGATCTAGGCAAGATTTGATTATTTTTTTGGTGTTGAAATTATTATTTTTTATTAGGATATTGCGAGTGGTTCAGAGGTTTTGTTTTAAGATTTCCCTCTCTTCAGATGACGTGATCTGAGCTGTAACACGTCAGTGTATATCTGACAATTCTCTTCTTCCAGTAACACCTGAAGAAGAGACTAGTGGGGTCCCGCGGGGGGCAGTGTAGTGAGGACATGCTGCATAGTGTAGGGTACAGAAGAACTTATTACCACCTCCCAAAGAATTGTGGAGATGAGCAAACGCTCATGCAAGCAGCAAGAAAACAAACATGCTTTTCCATTGCTTCTCTAGGTGAATTTTCACCCCTCCCCCAATTCTCTTTATTTCCTCCTTCCCCACCACAACTAGCTCCCCCGCTCTCTCTCTGTATATCACTTGTTGCTGGTGGGAGCAGAGAACAGACACACGGTGCTGGAAGACATTATACATTCCATACAGTCCATACAAGCCCATGAGTGGCCGTGTCTGACGGCAGAAGACTGCTGAGAACATAAGGGCCACAATACATACTGCCCATACTAGTGTCGGTAATACACGGCAGTGATATGTATGGCTTTATAAAGCAGCTGCAAGGGAATTTACACTAGTGTCGCTTTTCAGGAATCCTATAAAATACAGTAAATATATAATATATATTTTAGCCGCATTTCTCAAACTCCAAACTACCGTCAAGTTGAAAAAGGAAAAGTAAAGAGGATTTTGAAAAAGTGATAGAAAAATAAATTGTAAGCGTCTAAGAATCTAACCACTAAAAAGGTCCTATTTCCGTGGCCTAAGTGGGTCTGCACACAGCTACGTGGCTCTTGTCACGCTCCCACGCCTGTAACAATGATTAGGTAATATACGGAGACAACACCAGCTTCTTTTTAGCTTGGATATGTTGCAACTCTTAGTATGTTGTAACGTATTATAATGTTTAAATTATCATGCTGACATTGACCGCATGATTTAGAAATTATAAACCTGAAACAAATGTTTCACTTTAAATTTAAAGTAGAACTTTTAACCACAAATATATATTATTTTAAAACCCCCCTAGGTGGCTGCATTTTTTAGAGTTTAGTGACTGATTACATTAATGCGGAATGTTTTGCTTAGGTGTAGTTAATATATTTTAATTTGTCTGCAGTGTTTAAGTAGAAATTAGCTAGTCTTTGAAGTAAGAACCCAAATTTAACCTTGCAATCTCACGTAGCCATCTAACCATGTTAAAAACAAAGATTTGGCTCCTTTTTGCTTCTCTGGAACCTATTTGCAAATTGTGTTTCTTTAGCCCACCATGTTATCAGAGCCATAAAGATAAGGGAGAGGGGACAGCAGGAGTGGCTCCGTGGCTCAGTGTCTCCGTGTCTCCGTGGCTCAGTGGCTCAGTGGCTCCGGCTGTGGAGAATGTGCTGTACATCTAAGCAGGATCAGACAAAGGGAATTAATTCGCTTGAAGGAATCGGACCCCCAAGTCTCCCCTCACTATGTTTACAAACTAACTTTAAAAAGACTGAAAAATGCTTGTAGGTGTGGGGTTCATGGTTTTATTTCCATGTGAGCTCCCCAATATATTTATTTTTACTCTGGTTTTCCGTGTCCCTTGCAGATTGAGGAAGCTCTGGTCCGGAGGAAGAAAATGGAGCTTTTGCAGAAATACGCAAGTGAAGCTCTGATGGCGCAAAGCGAAGACGCAAAACGACTTTTAGGGATATAACATCTAAACATGTAAAAAAAAGAAATTGAAGATGTTTTTTGTAAATTTTGTCCCTTTTTGTTACATTTGTACAGCAGAAAATTCCCTGAAAAAATATAGACCGTTTTTCTATTGTGTTAATTCTTCTATTTATTCAACTTCTTTATGAAAACAATATTGTGTATTTTTAACAGTCAGTAACTGGTTTCACATTGTTCTGGTATTTAATTTTCCATTAACCAATTATCTAAGTTTATAAAATATAATCCTCTCCAGCGCTAACGGCACCAACGTGAATAAAAACAAAACCCATATTATGTCACCCTACTTCTCTGCATAAAAAGTAGAAACAAGATAAAACTAACTTTCACAATCGTTTCTCTGGAATCATGACGTATATAAAATTCTTTGTTAAAGAGGTAAATGTCTTAGATGAACACCAAATACAACTTAAAGCAACATTTAATTCAAAATCCTGTATTTTAAAAGTCTGTTGTGTAGTATTAGATAACGTACTGCATTTTTTTTTACACTATGCCCTTTTCTAATTATGTTTAAAAAAATGTTTTATTTATTTATAAATATATTTTACCAGGAAGTAATACAGTGAGAGTTACCTCTCGTTCTCACGCATTTCCTGGGCACAGAGTTATAACGTGTGTTACAGGCACTAATACAGTGAGAGTTACCTCTCGTTCTCACGCATGTCCTGGGCACAGAGTTATAACGTGTGTTACACGGGCAGAGGGGGGATCGGAACGGGGATCGGAGCTGAAGGGGGAAATTGGAACGGGGGGGGGATCGGAGCAGAGGGGGGAATCGGATTGGCTGCTGGGATGTCACGTGACGCGACACTCGCCAAAATCACAAGCTCCTTGTAGCTCCGGGTGGCTGACGCGTCACAGCACGCAGTCAGCCACGCCGGAAGGAGCAAGCGGGGGCATCTAGAACGGGGACAAGCAGCTGGTGGCCCACAGTCGCGCGCGCCGCCGGCCGCAGCTGGACCAAGGCCTAAGGCCCGTAATATAGTGGGCGCGGGCGCCAGTGCGAACGCACGTGCCGCACACGTTTTGTGTGTACGGGTTCGTGGTGCTGTGAGCGACAGTCTTGGAAGGTACTGTGTGTGTATGTTTGTGTATATTTTGTGTGAGTTAATTTATTAAATAATATTTTATAAATAAATAAAAGACATTTTGTATAGTATGAATAAAAATTATTTTTATTGTGCAACGTTGATACATATATACACACACACACACATACATACACACACACACACCTAACGCACCCACTATATTACAGGCCTAACGCACCCACTATATTACGGGCCTAAAGCATCAGTTTTAGCAGAGTTTTAAGTTTGGTGTCAGATTTGAGTCACTACTAAAGCGTCAATCACCCAGATGTAACCCCTTAAACATATCACTGCTATAAGTGCACCCCGGTCCTAGAGAGGGGGTGGCCCCTTTAGTACGGGCCTCTCTGAGCCATTAAATATTGCTGGCCAATATAGTGGGAAAAGAAACAAGAGAACGCGCACACAATGCCCACTGAGAACAGTTTTAATAAAACATACCGTATATAGAAAACACATACGGTATGGTTTTGCACTCGCATGGTGCCCATAAATAAAAGTCTTCACAGTTTTAAGGTAAAGTGTGGCTCCCGCTCAGTGGTTCCTATCAGGTCCAGTACTGTCCGGAGCTGTGTACTCAGTCAGTGCAGGCGCTGCTGTGACGTCACTCGCTGTGCCATCTACCTCTGCAGCGAAGGGACCAGGCCTTCTCCTCAGGAGCAGGGCTACCGGCCAAACCTAGAAATAAACCGCCATCCGTGCGCATTTCGTGATATCAATCACTTCATCAGGGGCTTAATATCACAAAAAAACAATTGTACCTCTTGCTTTCTTACCATAGAAAGTACCTAGCTTATTGCATGATCCTGTGACGCGCTGTAGTGCAACGGTTATCTTTCCTTTATCTCTGTAGAGTTTGTCGCGTGTGGATGGTGCCGCTGCGCCACTAACCAGCCACGTGTTATATCGCTGTTGCATTTTTTTCTGTTTTAAGGCGAGTTAATGTTTAATTTCAAAATAAACATTAGTATTTTAGTACAAAAATACATCATAAAACACAGTGCAGTATTTGTAGTGACACAGAGAGAAGTCTGGGATTAAATGGGAATGTGGGAACGTTTTCCAACACTGGTGTTTTCTTGTTTATTTTGTGTTTTTCATTTGACTTGTTTATCACAGACTATGAATAAGCTAGTGTCACATTGTCACATTGTCACACAGCCGCTGTGCTCACATTGTCACATTGTCACACCGCCGCTGTGCTCACATTGTCACATTGTCACACAGCCGCTGTGCTCACATTGTCACATTGTCACACTGCCGCTGTGCTCACATTGTCACATTGTCACATTGTCACACAGCCGCTGTGCTCACATTGTCACACTGTCACACAGCCGCTGTGCTCACATTGTCACACAGCCGCTGTGCTCACATTGTCACGTTGTCACACAGCCGCTGTGCTCACATTGTCACACCGCCGCTGTGCTCACATTGTCACATTGTCACACAGCCGCTGTGCTCACATTGTCACACAGCCGCTGTGCTCACATTGTCACATTGTCACACAGCCGCTGTGCTCACATTGTCACACAGCCGCTGTGCTCACATTGTCACACCGCCGCTGTGCTCACATTGTCACACCGCCGCTGTGCTCACATTGTCACGGGGCAAGCGGGGGGAGAGACCATTCCGGCAGGTGGGGGGGGCAGCGGGGAGAGACCATTCCGGCAGTGTGGGGGGGGGCAGCGGGGAGAGACCATTCCGCAGTGTGGGGGGGCAGCGGGGAGAGACCATTCCGGCAGTGTGTGGGGGCCAGCGGGAGAGACCATTCGGAGGTCTCTTGTCGGGGGCAGCGGGGGGGAAGAGACCGATTCCGGCAGTGTGGGGGGGCAGCGGGGAGACACCATTCGGCAGTGTGGGGGTGCTCAGCGGGGAGAGACCATTCCGGGCAGTGTGGGGGGGGGCAGCGGGGAGAGACCATTCCGGCAGTGTGGGGGGGGGGGCAGCGGGGAGAGACATTCGGCAGTGTGGGAGGGCAGCGTGGAGAGAGACCATTCCGGCAGTGTGGGGGGGCGGCAGCGGGGAGAGACATTCCGGCAGTGTGGGGAGGCGGCCAGCTGGGAGAAGACCATTCGGCAGTTGTGGGGGGGAGCGGCAGAGGACCATTCCGGCGCGGGGAGAAGACCATTCCGGCAGTGGTGGGGGGGCAGCGGGGGAGAGACCATTCGGCAGTGTGGGGGGCCAAGCGGGAGGATACATTCCGGAGGGGGGGGGCGGCAGCGGGGAGAGACCATTAGGCAGTGTGGGGAGGCAAGCGGGGAGAGACCATTCCGGCAGTGTGGGGGGGCAGAGGGGAGAGACCATTCCGGCAGTGTGGGGAGGGGCAGCGGGGAGAGACCTCCAGCAGTGTGGGGGCAGAGGGGAGAGACCATTCCGGCAGTTGTGGGGCGGGCACAGAGGGGAGAGACCAATTCCGGCAGGTGGGGTGGGGGGGCCAGCGGAGAAGAGACCATTCGGCAGTGTGGGGGGGCAGAGGGGAGAGACCATTCCGGCAGTGTGGGGGGCCAGCGGGGGAGAGACCATTTGGCAGTTGGGGGGGGGGGCAGCGGGGAGAAGACCATTCCGGCCGTGGGGGGGGCAGCGGGGAGAGACCATTCGGCAGTGTGGGGGGGCCAGCGGGGAGAGACCCATTCCGGCAGTGTGGGGGCGCAGCGGGAGAGACCATTCCGGCAGTGTGGGGCGGCAGGGAGAGAGACCATTCCGGCAGTGTGGGTGGGGCGCGGGGGGGAGACCATTCCGGCAGTGTGGGGGGGGGGAGGCAGAGGGGAGAGACCATTCGGCAGTGTGGGGGGGCCAGCGGGGAGAGACCATATCCGGCAGTGTTGGGGGCCAGCTGGGGAGGAGACCATTCGGCGGTGGGGGGGGCAGCGGGGAGAGACCATTCCGGCAGTGTGGGGGGGGGGGGGCAGGGGAGAGACCATTCCGGCAGTGTGGGGGGCCAGGGGGAGAGACATTCCGGCAGTTGGGGGGCCAGCGGGGAGAGACCATTCCGGCATGTGGGGGGGGCAGCGGGAGAGAGAAATCGGAGTGTGGGGGCGGCAGGGGGGAGAGAACATGTTCGGCAGTGTGGGGGGCAGCTATTATTAACTTATTCTGTATAATCTATTGCTTGTATCTAATTAGGGGGGAAATAGGGTGTGGAATAATTGTGGCACCCCTTAGAAGAGCTTACACCCCCAAACATTTTATGGGGATGGTTGATGTAACATAGTAAAGGGATTTCATTTGGGATTTTGATCTTGGAGGTTTAACTTGATGCATTCATATTTATCGCAGTAGTGTCAATTCTCATCATACTCCCGGGGTCTCGCCAGTCCTCCAGAGGAGCCAGGTCGAAAAAATGTTTTAGACGGGTCGCAAGTTATTAAATGTCATTTTAGATGTAAAGAATTCACAAAATGCCTAATTGCCAACGTATAAGATCTGTACCCTATCCATTACCGTCCGTGTGTGCGACCGTGTCCTCTACTGCCTCAGAAAATGAGCTATGACATTGGCAGGAAGGCCAAGGCTGGGCGGTCCCGCCCGTTGGCGAGCCCTGCGGTTCTGCATTGTCGCTCTGTGACAGCAGGGCTGGGTGATGGTGGTGATCCACGCTTGGAGACCCTCACGCTCTCCCCCGGGATTCCACATTGGGGGAGGCCACCAGACGGCAATCACAGTACCAGGCCTAACTTCCTTTGTCAGGACCCCGGGTGGGCTCCTTCCAGAACCGCCACAATGGGGAAGGGAAGATGCCACCGGGGCCCCGCGAGGTGCTAGCATTATACATTTGGAATTGAACTGGAACATGCACCTCTGCATCAGGGTATTTTTGTCTCGTAACTATATATTAATTTAAACCCGCAAAGTTTATTTATTGTATTGTTGATGGAGGATCCCTGATATTTTCATTTTATTGTTTGTAACAAGTGAATGTGTCCTAGGGACCAGTACAGCGGAGCGTCCTTATCAATCACGGGACTTTAGAATGTGTCGGTAGAATTGTTCCTAGGGGTCCTGTGAAAATCACCTCCAGAACCAGAAGCGTGTTGCATTTTCATTTAATTTCAACACGTCAAATTCCCAAGACCCACAGTAACAGTATTTACGCAAATATGGGGTAACGTGGACTGACTTTGATGTACCACCTGTCATTCAAGGGTACTCCCATATTTGTAAGAATAAAGGTGAAACCCCACCCTAAACAATAAGCACGAAACCTCATACAACGAACCAATCTATGTAGTCACCCTTTTTGTATAACCATTCCAGGTGACCAACTCCTACAGTCCTGATTTGTCTCTTTGAACAATGAGGTTTCAGACACAACCTATGCTTCTGTTACTTGAAAAAATTGTGGTGTGTTTAAAATCTCTAATTCTATTTTTGGATCCATCACTATTTTTTCGTGAAAACATTAACTAAATAAGAATGACCTGTATGCCGGGCGATACATTCTCCCTGCACTGTGTTTTATTCCAGTGTTTACGTTCTAATCATGTATTTACTCACCATAACTCTTGTGCCCAGGACACTGCTTTAAAACCGAGCGTAACTCTCAATGTAATATTGCCTCGTAAAACATTTTATAATGATTTATTGTTAGTGTTTCACAAATTCTCTCCCCCCCTCCCCCCACTATTTGGGCTACGGTTGCGGAAAAATCTAATTGAGATGACTTCAGCGATCGCGAGCAAGCTGTTTGCGCTTACTATAAGCGCACATGACGGCGGCAATGCATTTGTTTTGACGCGATGTCGCTGGCACTATAAGCGCAGCCTTAATCTTGCTACACACTCGATGATTACACCGGCTTCTTTTATGCCCAAATCAACAGACCTGTCCAGCGAAAAACGCATGGCTGGTCATAATGTAGTATCCCAAACATGTAACCTCTCGTATCCCTTAATGTAATAAGTCCCGTGGTGTTGGCGCATGCAGCGACGTATAACTATGACCTGTCATTGTTGTGTAAGCTCGGAAGTGGAGCGTTGTGTCCTGAAATTGAATCTTGTTGGATCCAATCTATACACAAAAGGTGGCATCTTCCCTTCAATCAAAGCATTTATTTTCGCATTGAGGAACAGCGGCATCAAACGGGTGGGTTTTGTATGCAGCTTGGACCTACTAATATATACAATAAGTCTGTGCATCAAAGAGCTGCTAATCGGAAGCTTGGCACTAATACATATACAATAAGTCTGTGCATCAAAGAGCTGCTAATCGGAAGCTTGGCACTAATACATATACAATAAGTCTGTGCATCAAAGAGCTGCTATCGGAAGCTTGGCACTAATACAATACATAAGTCTGGCATAGAGTGCTAATCGGAAGCTGGCACTAATACATATAAAATAAGTCTGTGCATCAAAGAGCTGCTAATCGGAAGCTTGGCACTAATACATATACAATAAGTCTGTGCATCAGAGCTGCTAATCGGAAGCTGGCACTAATACATTACAATAAGTCTGTGCATCAGAGCTGCTAATCGGAAGCTTGGCACTAATACATATACAATAAGTCTGTGCATCAGAGCTGCTAATCGGAAGCTTGGCACTAATACATATACAATAAGTCTGTGCATCAGAGCTGCTAATCGGAAGCTTGGCACTAATACATATACAATAAGTGCACATATGGTCACACAAGCCGCTCTGACTGCCCTCGCCCTGTGTACACAGCGCTGTGCTCACATGTGTCACATTGTCACACAGCGCTGTGTTCACATGTCCACACAGCCGCTGTGCTCACATTGTCACATTGTCACATCACAGCGCGCTGTGCTCAGTGCTCAGTGTCACATGCCGCTGTGCTCACCTTGTCACACTGCTGTGTGCATTACATTGTCACACTGCCTGTGCTCACATTGTCACATTGTCACACAGCCGCTGTGCTCCACATGTCACACAGCAGCCTGTGCTCACATGTAACATTGTCAACTGCCTCTGTGCTCCCATGTCACACAGCCGCTGCACTCACATTGTCACGTTGTAACAGCGCTGTGCTACATTGTCACATTGTCCCACAGCTGACTGTGCTCAACATATTGTCACTTGTCACACGCGCCGCTGTGCTACACATTGCACACAGCCGCTGTGCTCACATTGTCACATTGTCACACAAGCTGCTGTGCTACATGTCACATTGTCACACAAGCTGCTGTGCTCACATTGTCACAATTGTCACACAGCTGCGGGATCCATGGTCCATTGTCACACAGTGCTGTGTGCTCACATGCTACATTGTCACACAGCGCTGTGCTCACATTGTCACACGTTGTCACACAGCCGTGGTTGCTCCACATGTCAATTGTCACACACGCCGCTGTGCTCACATTGTCACACTGTCACACAGCTGCTTGTGCTCACTTGTCATTGTCCACCACAGCCGCTGTGCTCACATTGTCACATTGTCACAGGCCGCTTGTGCTCACATTGTCACAACAGCCGCCCTGTGCTCACATGTGCACATTGTCACACACGCCGTCGCACTCACATTGTCACAGTTGTCACAAACAGCCGCTGTGCTCACCTGTCACATTGTCACACCAGCTGCTTGTGTCTCACATTGTCCATTGTCAAAAAGCTGCTGTGCATCCACATTGTCACATTGTCACACAGCCGCTGTGCTCACATTTGTCACATTGTGACACACAGCGTGTGCTCAATTGTCACATTGTCCACACCGCCGCTGTGCTCACATTGTACACACAGCCGCTGTGCTCACATTGTCACATTGTACACAGCCGCTGCACTCACATGTCACGTTGTCACCACAGCCGCTGTGCTCAATTGTCACACAGCCGCTTGTGCTCACATTGTCACATTGTCACACAGCCGCTGCACTCACATTGTCACACTGCCTCTGTGCTCACATTGTCACATTGTCACACAGCCGCTGTGCTCACATTGTCACGTTGTCACACAGCTGCTGTGCTCACATTGTCACATTGTCACATTGTCACACAGGTGCTGCGCTCACATTGTCACGTTGTCACCACCGCCGCTGTTGCTCACATTGTCACATTGTCAATGCGCTGTGTGCTCACATTGTACACCGCTGCTGTGCTCACATTGTCACTTGTCACACTGCCTCTGTGCTCACATTGTCCATTGTCACACAGCCGCTGTGCTCACATTGTCACGTGTTCACACAGCTGTGCTGTGCTCACATTGTCACAATTGTCACATTGTCACACAGGTGCTGCGCTCACATGTCACGTGTCACACAGCCCGATGCTCATGTCCACAGGCATGTGCTCACATGTCACACACTGCCACACTGCTTGTGCTCACATTGTCACGATTGTCACACAGCTGCTGTGCTCACATTGTCACATTGTCACACAGCTGCTGTGCTCACATTGTCACGCAGCCGCTGAGCTCACATTGTCACACTGTCACAAAGCCCTTCTGCCAAGACAACATACCGTGTGTATGTGTGTATGTGTATGTATGTGTGTATGTGTGTATGTATGTATGTATGTGTTTATGTATGTATGTGTTTATGTATGTGTTTATGTATGTGTGTGTGTGTGTGTGTGTATGTATGTATGTATATGTGTGTATGTGTGTGTGTGTGTGTGTACATATGTGTGTATGTATGTATATGTGTGTATGTATGTATGTGTGTAATATACGGCCCTTGAAATATATCATGCTTTAGATACAACTGTGTATATTCACTGCTCTATTTCAAATATAAATGATAGTACCCCAGCATTCACCAATCACCTTGGGATGAGGGGGGTATCTGAGCTGGGGGCGAGGGGGGTCTTTGAACGGGGATGGGGGGGGTGGGGGTTTGGATGGGGAATGGGGTGAGGTGGGAGTGGGTCTCTGAGCTGGGACTGGGGGTAGGGTGAGGGTCTGAGCTGGGGGCGAGGGGGGGTCTCTAGCTGGGGAGGGTGGGTGGTGTCTCTGAGCTGGGAATGGGGTGAGGGGGTCTCTGAGCGGGAATGGGGTTGAGGGGGGTCGGTCTTGAGATGGGGGCGAGGGGGGTCTCTAAGATGGGATGGGTATCTGAGCTGGGGATGGGGTATCTGAGCTGGGGTGAGGGGGGGGTCTCTGAGCTGGGAGTGAGGGGGGTCTCTGAGCTGGGAATGGGGGGGGGAGGATAGTGACGGAGATGCTGTGAGGGGGCGTGGCACTGCTGTGAGGGGGCGTGGCACTGTTGTGAGGGGGCGTGGTACTGCTGTGAGGGGGCGTGGCACTGCTGGCACGCAGGGCATGTCTGGCCGCCCGGAAACATTGTGGGCTGAGAGGGGGCGGGGGCAGAATTCCGCCTTGTGATTGGTTGCATGTGTGCCGCCAGCGCGCTGTGATTGGCTGCCCGCTGCTGGCGCGCTGTGATTGGCTGCCCGCTGCACAGCTGGGGATATATCGGCGCAGCGGTCCCTGTCCCTCACACGCCGGGGGATCCGATGACGGACTGTCCGGAGTTGTGACCGCCGCGGCCCGGGGCTCTCCGGGCACTGTGAGGATGAAGGGGCTGTGGCCGACGGTGCTGCGGGCGCTCAGGGCCCTGGGGGCAGCGGGGAGAGAGCGGAGCGCCGGGCTGTGCGGGGCCGCGGGGGAAACCAAGGTAACGGGGGGATGGGAGAGGCCATTCCGGCAGTGTGGGGGGGCAGCGGGGAGAGACCATTCCGGCAGTGGGGGGCAGCGGAGGAGAGAGACCATTCCGGCAGTGTGGGGGGCCAGCGGGGGAGAGACCATTCCGGCAGTGGTGTGTGGGGGGGGGCAGGCGCGGGGAGAGACCATTCCGGCAGTGCGGGGGGGGGGGGTGGGGGGCGGCCAGGGGAGGGGGAGACCATTCGGCAGTGTGGGTGCGGCAGGGGGAGGGGGGGAGAGAGAGACGATTCCGGCAGTGTGGGGTGGCCAGCGGTGGGCAGAAGACCATGTCAGGGCTGACGTGGAGACGTTTGTCAGTGTGTGTGGGGTGGGGGGGGCGGGGCGGGTGCATGGGATACGGAAGAGGGGGGGAGGGTGGCCAGTCGATGGAGGGCAGCGGGGAGAGACCATTCCGGCAGTGGGGGGGCGGTGGGGAGACCATTCCGCAGTGTGGGGTGCCGGCGGGGAGAGACCATTCCGGCAGTGTGGGGGGCCAGCGGGGAGAGACCATTCCGCAGTGTGTGTGGGGGGGGCAGCGGGAGAGACCATTTCCGTGCAGTGGGGGGGTGCGGTAGGGGGGGAGGCACGGCAGCGGGAGGGGGGGAGGACCATTCAGGCAGTGTCTCAGTGTGGGGGGGCAGCGGGGGAGAGACCATTCCGGCAGTGTGGGGGGGGTGGGCAGCGGGTGAGAGACCATTCCGGCAGTGTGGGGGGGGGAGCAGCGTGGGGAGGAGGACCATTCCGGCAGTGTGGGGGGGCAGCGGGGAGAGACATTCCGGCAGTGTGTGGGGGGCCAGCGGGGGAGAGCCCATTCCGGCATGGGGCGCGGGGAGAGACATTCCGGCATTGTGGGGGGGCCAAGCGGGGGCGGAAGACCATTACGGCCAGTGGGGGGGCAGCGGGGAGACAACCATTCCGGCAGTGTGGGGGGTGGGGGCTAAGCGGGGAAGAGACCATCCGGCAGTTGGGGGGTGGGACAGCGGGGGAGAGACCATTCCGGCAGTGTGGGGGGGTGGGCAGCGGGGAGAGACCATTCGGCAGTTGGGGGGCAGCGGGAGAGAGACTTCGCAGTGTGGGGCGGCAGCGGGGAGAGGACCATTCCGCAGGTGGGGAGCCGGCAGCGGGGAGACCATTCCGAGTGTGGGGGGGCAGCGAGAGGGAGACCTTCCGGCGCGGGGAGAGACCATTCGCAGTGTGGGGGGCAGCGGTGAGAGACCATTCGGCAGTGTGGGGGTGCCAGCGGGAGAGACCATTCCGGCCAGTGTGGGGGGGGCAGCGGGGGGACCATTCGGAGTGTGGGGAGGCAAGCGGGGAGAGACCATTCCGCAGTGTGGGGGGGCAGCGGGGAGAGACCATTCCGGCAGTGTGGGGGGGCAGCGGGGAGAGACCATTCCGGCAGTGTGGGGGGGCAGCGGGGAGAGACCATTCCGGCAGTGTGGGGGGCCAGCGGAGAGACCATTCCGGCAGTGGTGGGGGGCCACGGAGAGAGACCATTCCGGCAGTGTGGGGGGGCAGCGGGGGAGAGACCATTCCGGCTCGTGTGGGGGGCCAGCGGGGAGAGACCATCTGGCAGTGTGGGGGGGGGGGGGGCCAGCGGGGAGAGACCATTCCGGCAGTGGGGGGGGCAGCGGGGAGAGACCATTCGGCAGTGTGGGGGGCCAGCGGGGGAGAGCCATCGGCAGGTGGGGGGCCAGCGGGAGAGAACCATTCCGGCAGTGTTGGGGGGCAGCGGGAGAGAGACCATTCGGGCAGTGTGGGGGCGGCTGGGGGAGAGACCATTCGCAGTGTGGGGGGGGGGGGGGGGGCCAGAGGGGAGAGGCGAGAGACATTCCGCAGTGTGGGGGGGCAGCGGGGAGAGACCATCGGCAGTGTGGGGGCCAGCGGGGAGAGACCATCCGCGCAGGTGGGGGGGGCAGCGGGGAGAGACAATCCGGCAGTGTTGGGGGGGGGGGGCAGCGGGGAGAGACCATTCCGGCAGTGTGGGGGGCCAGGGGGAGAGAATTCCGGCAGTGGGGGGGCCAGGGGGAGAGACCATTCGCAGTGTGGGGGGCAGCGGGGAAGAGAACATCCGGAAGTGTGGGGGGGCAGGGGGAGGAGGACCATGCCGGCAGTGTAGGGGGCAGCTATTATTAACTTATTCTGTATAATCTATTGTTGTATCTAATTAGGGGAAATAGGGTGTGGAATAATTGTGGCACCCTTAGAAGATTACACCCCCAAACATTTTTATGGGATGGTTGATGTAACATAGTAAAGGGATTATCATTTGGGATTTGATCTTGGAGGTTTAACTTGATGCATTCATTTTATCGCAGTAGTGTCAATTCTCATCACTACTCCCGGGGTCTCGCCAGTCCTCCAGAGGAGCCAGGTCAGAAAAATTTTTAGACGGGTCGCAAGTTTATTAAATGTCATTTAGATGTAAAGAATTACACAAATGCCTAATTGCCAACGTATAAGATCTGTACCCTACCATTACCGTCCGTGTGTGCGACCGTGTCCTCTACTGCCTCAGAAAATGAGCTATGACATTGGCAGGAAGGCCAAGGCTGGCGCGGGTCCCGCCCGTTGGCGAGCCCTGCGGTTCTGCATTGTCCGCTGTGACGCAGGGCTGGGTGATGGTGGTGATCACGCCAGTGGAGACCCTCACGCTTCCCCCGGGATTCCCACTTGTGGGAGGCCACCCGACGGCAATCACAGTACCAGGCCTAACTTCCTTGTCAGGACCGGGTGGGCTCCTTCCAGAACCGCCAAAGATCGGGGGAAGGGAAGATGCCACAGCCGGGCCCCGCGATTGTGCTAGCTTATACATTTGGAATTGGAACTGGAACATGCACCTCCTTGCATCAGGGTATTTTTGTCTCGTAAACTATATTAATTTAAACCCGCAAAGTTTATTTATTGTATGTGATGGATGGATATCATGTATTCATTTTATTGTTTGTACAAGTGAAGTGTCCTAGTGACCAGTACAGCGGAGCGTCCTTATCAATCACGGGACTTTAGAATGTGTCGGTAGAATTGTTCCTAGGGTCCTGTGAAATCAACCTCAAACCGAGAAGCGTGTTGCATTTTCATTTAATTTCACAAACGTCAAATTTCCAAGATCCAAACCTGTGCATCAGAGCTGCTAATCGGAAGCTTGGCACTAATACATATACTATAAGTCTGTGCATTAGAGCTGCTAATCAGAAGCTTGATGTTTTTCATCACCGTGCTGTATTATGCAAAGTGACGTGTAATATTTTGTAGTATGAGGATAAGCTGGAATCGGGCCCATGCACTCGTCATTTCAGGACTAAAACCTTAAAATCCACATGGTGAGGTTAACGGCTTTATTTACATCATTCACCCCGGGTGTCCTCCAGCGCAGAACTGCGCTGTTTTTCCTTGTTCCCGAGAGGCTCGGTTTAGTTTCCGATGTTTTCCTTGAAGTTGACACCCGCAGTCGTCCCATAAGGAGTCGCAAGTTGTTGTGGCGGTTTTCTGTTGGACGCAGGACAAACTGATTTGCAGCCAGTTTGATTTTGTGATTTCGAGCTGTAATTTTGTCAACTTAAGTGCGCAGTATCTCAGAAAGCAGACGACCCCATAGTTACAAACGGCACCGATCCAGAGAACCCTGTGGGTTCAATTCTGCAAATATTTAAATGGGTAATGCTGTGTAGTCGGTAAACCTATTTCTGTACGAGTGTGTTTTTTTTTGCTTTCCCTCTTCTGGTTCCCTGTCATAGAAATGAAACCTGCAGCAAAGTGTGCGATGACTGGCAGTTTGTTCTGTGAAAGAGCAGACACGCAGCGCTCTTCCGGGGAAACCGTGGCTTCGCCGGCTTGCAATAGGATCAACATGTTGGTTAATAAAGCGTTCCGGCCTGAGGGCCAGTGTCGCTGACCTGTTCTTTTATAGATCCTGGCATTGCAGGAATTCCTTACTATGCTTCCCAATGGGAGGACTGTTTCCTAGGACTATCCATCATCAGGGGTTTTTTTTTTTTTTTTTTTAATTTTTATTCCAATCCAGTTTTTTGTATTTTCATATTACAAAATATACAACCTTTACAGAACAGGATAATTTACCTTTTTGCATTGTACAGTGTTCTCTGCTCTCCTAAATAGAACTTGTTTTGGTGTCTTTAAAACCACAATCTTTCTGTTCCCAAGATTTTAAATATTTTTTTTTTTTATCGCTCATTTTGTGTCCACCAGACAAATTATATTCTTCCTAGTAGATAAAATGGTTTGACATTCAGGAACTTTGGGTCCACAGATCAGCCCGGATCCATGCTCCGGTAGATAAAGTAAATCGTGAGGATTGTTGCTTTTTTTTAAATAAGTCTCTTAATAGTCCTCCTCTGGTACAGGAAGGAGCCGGCTAACACAGACACAATCTCATGACATCAAAGTAGTTGCATTCCAAATAAAGGAGTATTTAAATATTTCCTTGTCTAATGTTTCGGGTATCCGCATTGGACCTTTCCACAGCACGGATACATGTTCAGTCAAAAATCTTGAAATATGCAATATGAAGCAAACTATTTTTTTTTTTTTTTTTTTAAACCAAAAAATGCCTGGTAAGTTTCTATGATTGCATTATTTCCGTGCTCTTAAATGCAGGTATAAATAATCACTTTGACATATTATTGTTCACGTATTCAAAGAACAAAACATAAAATACATAGAAACGTTGTTATACGTGCACACGTGTTTGTGTGACATATATTGCTTTGATCTTATTTGTTTTGAAATCTAAAAAATATGTTCACCTTTTATATAAAAGTAACTCGGTCGGTGAATTAACAGCATTTTAGTGCAGCTAACAACACATCAATCAGACTTGTGTAGGAACAGAGAAAATGTATGCAAGCAATGCCCTGGGGCTGCAACCTTTAACTCGTGGATAATTGTCAAGTGACCAAACCTAGACTGCATTCCTAGCCTATCACAGGCTATTTGTGTCCTCGTGTTCCCTGACCCAGAGGTAGAGGCTCTGACCTCTTCAGCCGGTCTCCTTGGCAGATGCTTGATTAGCAATGTTAGGTCTTGCAGTGGGGGCAGCGAGTGCACATTTGCCATTTGTATAGGGACTGTCCCTCCTAGGACAAAATGAACGAAGGCCAGTGTTCAGAAGCAGCAATACCCAACTCCACATAAATATCCCAAATGTCTCCTTTTTACCTTTTGCATGTTCCCTTTTTTTTTTGTCGTATTTTGCAATCCCGCCCATTTTTAAAATCTGGACTTGAATTCTGAGCAGTGGGGAGCAGCTCTTGAGACGTCAGCCTTTGCAATCCTGGTGCAAGTTTAGGGGGAACTGGTAGAATGGAGGGGCCCTACTTTTAAGGATACATAGAACTAGGACATCTGGCGTGTTCCATTGCAAAGGCATCAGGGTTTTATTTTATTATTGGTATGTGTTTAATTAAAACTGCGACAGGACTGGACGTAAAATACAGTAATTCTTGCAATGTGGCTTTCGTAAATGTGTAACTTGGTTTGGAGTCTGGCTTTTGGGTTTGCATTTGGAAGCTATTCAACCTTCTATTATAAAGAAACATTTGCATGTCAGACAAGGTGTTGGATACCTGAGTGCTCTTGCAAATGTGATACAAGTTTGCAAAGTGGGACCGTGGCTTCACTGGAAATGGGTCACACTTTACTCCCGGGTACTGCTATGCAAGCTTAGTTCATTAGGCTTACAATAGAGCTGACATGATAGTAATACATGCAGCGAAGGCTCAAAGTAAAAAAAAAACAATGGCAGTGAAGAGTTAAATCGAGGCACACATTTATCTGTATTTTACCGGAGGTAATAGTCTGGAAGTTTTCCTTTACAGCTGTTTAATTGTTGATGTAATAATTATTAAATGTGTGCATGGTTTGTTTCCCAGCTGAGACATCCAGGCAGGTGCGGGGACTTGCTATAGATGGCCACAAACCTGGTGACTTTTGCACTGTTTTTTGTGTGTGTGTGTGTGTGTGTGTCCTTTTTGGTTTGGTGAGTGTGTCCTTGTGGTTTTTTTTAATTTTTTTAAGATGCTAACTTTCCTACTGGACACTGCTAAGGATATCCATCCAATCTTTTCTTTTCCCAGACCAGCTTTCAGCCTACGTTTGGCCTTCTGTTTGATATTGATGGGGTGCTGGTAAGAGGGAAGACTCCGATTCCTGCTGCGAAAAAAGCCTTTCAAAAGCTGGTGAATAATCAGGGACAATTCTTGGTGCCTGTCGTGTTTGTCACGAATGCTGGAAACTGCCTTCGCCAGACCAAAGCGGATCAGTTATCGGACATTCTGGGAGTTCCTGTGAGTATGTCCTAAGAATCTGTAATATACATAAGCGTGGGTTTAAAACTTGGAGAATAGATCCAGGTGTCACACGGATATTGTGATTTTTCTCTGCAAACCTGGGTTACCAATCTAACAATGCCGCCTAAATCGTGAAATGTATTTCCCCCCCCCATGTAGACTTTACAGACCTGCGGCTTAGGCCACAAGAGCATGTGAGATGCGCTGAAGGTCACTGACTGGGGTCACTTATAGTGTGTGTGTGGTATTTATTACAAATATTTTAAGTATATGTGCATTTACAATTTGAGATTGTATAGGTGAATAAACGAGTGATCGCCAGATATAGAATTGCTGGAGATATTTAGTTGGTGTCAGTCACAGTGCCCTGCGCGCTGGGGCGTTTCCTGTGTATTTAAAATGTCCGCCACTTCTTGGTTGGTTCGCGAGTCGCGTCCACCGGGTACAACACCACCCGCAAACAACCAGGAAGGGGGCGATTGTGTATCTGGCGATCGGTTGTCTATACAATCTGTGTGTCTTTCTACTGATCTCCGATGCGCTCTGTCTCTTCTGTTTGTGGAGATGCCTGTGGGAGGTTTGGTATTCTCCTGCGCAGCACGCGCAAAGATTACGAGTAAGCACCAGCGCGTTTTTCTTCTTAATCGTGTTACAGGCTCTGCTTGTCTGTGTCAAATGTAAGAAACTTGTTAATCCACTTTCTTCCATTTCAAATCTGTTGACTAGGAAAGTTTTAAAGAGACGGGTACATGTGAAATAATCCCATTTAAACAGCGTGCCGATGTAATGGGCTTTAATTTTCCATCCTCTATTTTTAAGACCACTGTAATCTTGTTACTTTTCAATGAGAAGTGGGGGAGCACTTTGCAGATGGGGAAGGAGGTTCGACAGGGTCTTATTAGGTAGGTCCTAATTGGAGGTATTACCAAGGCAAAACAAGAAAAAACACAAAAGCGCACCAAGATGAGAGATAGATATTGTATTAGCAACAAATAATAAAATTAGTAAGTTACATATAAAATTTCTTTAATAATCCCCGATTCTGGTGTCTATCACAGGAGTAGGGCATCACATAGGAAGTATGAAGGGTAATCTCAGTTCTGAGAGATCAGACCCGCGCGCTGGGGCTGTCTCTGTTCACTCTCCTGTCCTCCACGTGTGGTAGCGTGGTGCAGAGTGTAGCACACGTGCAGGAACCGGGGCCTTCAATAGGTGTCCTTAGGATGCCTGTCCGTTTTTGATAGCATAGAAACGATCGGAAATAAGCAGGAACGGTACACTTGAGTGTGTACTGGTGGTGGGTAGTAAAACCGCCAGCCACAACAGTCGCGACGCGTTTCGTTTAACAAAGTAAACTTCTTCAGGCGATATCTGGGACACCTGTTTAGGGGTCCTTTATAGGTCTAATTCTGTGCGTCATTGGTTAATACCTAATGGCTGCATGGCCAATCAGGCTCATATACTGATAGGGGCGGGCCACAATAGGAAGACCTCCCTGTTAGTGCATTTAATCCAGTAATGAATTACATTAATTGAGTATATATATAAGTGTAAATAGAAAGGTAAACAGACCTTAAATGGGAGCCAAAATCATGTGTCCCAAATAGTCAAGTGCAATAAAATATGCATAGTAGTAGCATAAAAAACAAAGTATATGTGCATACTGGATAACAACATTAATAACATTAAATGACATATAAATAACTTTTAAAATATGGGAAATGGAACAAATGGAAAGGTGGGTGGGGGGAGGGGAAGAATTGAAGAAAAAGTGGAAAAAATAAATAAATAAATAAAATAAAAAAAAATAAAAAATAAAAAAAAATTGTATTACCAAGGCAATTGCAGGGCTGCCCAAGTTCAGGCCTCGATTGAGATGGCTAATAAGCCATTGTGAAGACGAGCAGAAGATGCAGCCGTAGTCATGGCAACAACTAACATTTCATTATAAATCCGCTTTTAAGTTCTATGTATTTAAACCGTTTTAGGCTTGTAATTGTAATTAAACACTTGCATGTGCTTTGTTTACATAAAACATGACTGAGCAGAATGATAACTTTAATCGGTGCGTGAATATATTCATTAAAACAAAATGATAACTTTTACTATAAAATGTTTCTATATTGCTGATGCGTCCAACTTTAAAGAATCAGTTCCTCCCATTTATTTTATTTATTTTTACACACTTCTTTCCCCCTGAGGTACTCGCAGGTGACGTTAACGGGTTTAAATCTACCTCGGGGAAACAAAATCTCTGCTAACTCTCGGGCCAATGGGAAGCTGCAACATCATACATTTGGCCTCCCATTGGGTGGCCTTTCTATCTGCTGGTAATTGGGTTAATCTGCTGAATAAAGTGGTAGCCACAGCCTTTTGTGATCACGTACCCCTGTTAGTATAATGGGGTATTAGTAATGCTCGTCGTTGTTGCTTCGGGCTATCAAACTATACAACTGACCAGTAACTCTTCTGTGTTTTTCAAACAGGTCTCTCAGGACCAGGTTATGATGTCACACAGTCCTTTACGGATTTTCAAGCAATATCATGACAAATGTGTCCTGGTGTCTGGACAAGGCCCTCTTCTGGACATTGCCACATAGTATCCTTTCAACTATAATGTTCAGAGCCTTGGGCGCTTTATTCTAATTGATTTCCATGCGTTTTTAACCTGAAACTGTGATGTGGCATTTCCTCCTGCGCAGTTTGTTTTTAATAAATGTCACCGTTCCTATGTATGTCTTTATTTGTATAGCGCCATTCATGTACATAGCGCGTCACAGCAGTAATACACGTGACAATCCATATAAATAACAAAACAAATAACACATCATGGGGAAAAAGTGCTTCAGACATAAAATTAACATTGTGGAAGAGTAGTCCCTGCTCCGAAGAGCTTACAGTCTAATTTATGGCAATGTAGTTATCTAAGCCGCTGATCAATTGGCAAAGACCCTGCTTCCCGGGGCGCACAAAATGGCTGCCTATTTCGAGAGGAAGCGGGGCTTTACTAAATGGTTGCTGTCGCAGTGGAAGTATAGGAAGTGTAATACATTAAAGCTCATTAAAAAGGCATAAAACATAATAATAAAACATTTATTTACACACCGGATTTTGATGGAGATGCTGCAGCGACTCTTCTCCCCCCCCCCCTCCTCCTGACGCTCGCGTGTTTAACGCCTGTAGTGTTTGTATGTTGCCTCCTGAGCGTGTTTTTGATTAAATATCTAGCATCGGTTAGTAACCATAGTAACTGACTGCAAAAAAGTGGTGTTACTTTACAGCTAAAATCCCGTTTTCTGTAGTATTAAGAATTGGTTGCTCTCTTCTATAATAGTAATTGGTCTTAAAATCCCCATCAAAGACCTGTCGTACACATTGGATCATAAGAGTGTAGTATACGAAGTGTTCTTCTGATGAAACATCGCTCTGCAATCCTTATTTTTATCCATTTTATTGTCTGGTCACATTTCTCTCCCGAGCACAGAAAACACGGACGCTGATTTGGGGAGATGCAGTGATCCGATATACAAAGCTGTTGGGTACACGCCAGGGGCAGAGCACCTCTGATCTCTCTCCCCCTCCCCGCCTCAGGGGCAGAGCACCTCTGATCTCTCGCTCGCGCAGAGCACCACTGATCTCTCTCTCCTCTCGCTCTCTCTCTCGCTCTCTCGCTCTCTCGCTCTCTCTCTCTCTCTCTCTCTCTCTCTCTCTCTCTCTCTCTCTCTCGCAGAGCACCACTGATCTCTCCTCACCTTCACATTCTAAGTATTCCAAAAGCTTCTTGGAAAGGGCTGTACAGTCATAAATAAAACCGAGCTGAACTAAAGTCCAGCAAAGCAAGTGAATGGTGTTCTTAACCCAGGCGCCTTTCCATAGCCATGAAACTCGGGCTCTTTATTTTATTTTTTTCCCCTCACGATTTACTCTGAGTGCTTGAGGCAAAGTTTGCGTTCCAAATGGTATTTACTTGGTTGTCTCGTGTCCTGCCGCAGTGCAAGTACTCCGGTTCTTGTCTATGGCTTTTTAAAGCAGAAATCCCTGGGTTTTATTTATCAGAGCTTTCCCCCGCAGTTAAACCTTGTATCTGAGAAATTACATTTGAAGCAGGGGAACCTGGATCAATTCCTGGTGTCAGTTCCTTGTGACCTTGGGCAGTCACTTTATCTCCCTGTGCCTCAGGCACCAAAAACATAGATTGTAAGCTCCATGGGGCAGGGACCTCTGCCTGCAAAATGTCTCTGTAAAGCGCTGCGTACAACTTGCAGCGCTATACAAGAAGTTATTATTATTTATTCTTCCATACAACTACTCATCTGTGAGAACAATGTGGCTGCTGGTATCTGAATCGTTCGAACAGCCAATAGTAAGCTGTGATGTCGGGAGGGGAGTAAAAGTCCCCAAACTTAGTATTGGGGGGGGGGGGGGGGGGAGGCGGGTTTTGCGTCTTATCCTTATATGGTTGGTCTAAGGTTTTTAATTATTATTATTATTATTATTACTATTACTATTATTATTACTATTATGTTTCAGGTCCAAAAGCATTCTCAAAGACCAACAAATGTACAAAACATTTAGCTTCGTTTAGAGGCTAATTACTGGTTAATAAGTAAACAAGGTAAAAGATAGTTCCCTTTTTTTTTAAAGCATTGCTCGGCAAATTCACAGTAGCGATTTTTCTCTCGGCCCCAAAACAATCATTGTGCTTTCTATTTTTGCGGCTGGATTATTTAAAGGTGCAGGATTACGAATACGTTAGAAAAGGCAGGTAAAAGCAATTCTTTTTGGAGCAGCCTATGTGGGGTTGGGGATTTAATGTTCTCTACTGGCTACGGGTTTCTCCTTAATGCACTAATTACAGTTTGGGATTTTCTAATCCGATTACCATCGATACTGTGCGTGAATCCTTCCCTTTCCTGGATATGGTGGATCATAATAGGAGGCCCACAATTCTGGTGAGTATTGTAACGTTACCAAATATAAATAGGTATCATTTATTAAATCTGTAAGGAGAGAGGATATCACAGGCTTTGCATATTACATTGTGAGCTACATTGTCAGTCTCACATGGTGGGCACAAGGCAAACCAATGAACAGCCTGCCAGGGCCATTAGTTTCCTTAGGCTCCATCCCCCTGAAAGTAAACATTACTGATTGTGTATCCTGTTGAAAGTGAATGTTTTCCTCTTATTTGGGTCAATTCCTGTTTATCAGCTGGTTGTTTAAACCTGTTTGACTAGGTATCATCATTACTACTTGACAGACAAAAATGTAAAGGGAACGGCCATTTACCTGTAGACTTACAAAATGCGTCTGATCAACAAAAGCTAATACAAAGAGAAAATTGTTTCCAAGAAAATAAAAACTAGCATTATACAAAACATACTCCAACCTCCATGTGCTATGGAAACTTCCAGACAGCACAAGATACTTTACACCTTGGAGGCAAGACAAAAACTATTTCATCTATTAAAGGGGAAGTTCCTTTTAGGATGAGAGCGCAGGACAGAAATGCCGCTTATTTGCACGTTTTTAATGTAACTTTACGATGGTAAACGCCAGCATCCGAGGCTTCTTGCAGTCTTTGTGAAATCGTTTAGTGCCAAGACTTGTCAGCTCTAAAAACTACAGGGGAATTGTCCGTGTTTCGTGCGTTGTTTAGTAAATATGAAGTCCAACAGATGCATAGAAGTCGTTTGAGGACTTGAATGCAGCAGACCCAGAGAAAAGCTGTTTTTGTTTTGAACAGGATGGAAATCTTTCTAAGGCCGCGCTTATAGCGACACTGACATCACGCTGCGGTCGCTGGAAAAATCAAATTGACTTCCAGCGATCGCGACCAAACCATCGCGTCGCTTCTATAAGTGCACATGACAGCAGCAATGCATTTGTTTTGCCGGGACTATAAGCGTGGCCTAAGGCTAAGTCCATAGTGAATTGAGGCGTGCTGAGGCTGAGGGAAAGCAAGCAAGCCTTAGAACGCGCGCCGTCCGGGGGTGGGCCTGTGACGTCACGGAGCTGGTTCACCCTCATTGGGCGAACCGCTCACGTGACCGACCCTGCACTCCGGTGAGCGCAGAAACTAAAATTCTCCTAAGACCCACGCTTGCGGAAGCGTGCGCGAGCCCCTGCTAAAGCCGCTCTCATTGCGGCTGCAGGGGCTCACTGCTGAGCAGCAGCGCGCCTCAGCACGGGTCAGCGCCTAAGCGCGGACCATGCCCGAGGCCTAAGGCGTATTCTATCAATGAGATGTTTTATTGTTGTGACTTGCTGCCTGTTAAACATGTCGCTGGTATACTAGGTTACCTTGCATAATCTTTTCTCTGTTGCCATCACCATTTAGGAATACAACAAAAAAGGAAGCGCTCTAACTAAATTAAAGTCCAAACTTGAAAAAGGTAGATGTGGTGCAGCGTGAAGAGTCTAATTGTTCCCAATTCCCAGCAGCAATAGATGTCCAAAGTAATCAGCGCACCTCGTTTCATAGGAAGGAGAAGAGCACAATAGTGAAGCAAGTTCACAACACCGTGCTTGTATCTGTAGATGGTGAGATATGCACTTACCTTTATATGCCCGAGACAGGCACTGACATGTATCTTTAAGCGTCCTCACCACCATGAAGTCATCACAATATTCAAAGGACTTCTTTTTTTCAAAGTTCTGCTTTATGTAAAATATCAGGAATGTAGATTTCACAAAACAATATAAAATATGGGCACAGACCAGTTCATGATGTTCCGCACCCTCCCGGTGTCCGCGACAGTCACTTGCCGAACTGATCGGCGTTCTATGTCACTCCCGGGAGGACCAGTGTCACTGAAGCACCAGGAACCGGAAGTGACATAGAACGCCGATCAGTTCGGCAAGTGACTGTCGCGGACACCGGAGGGTGCGGAACATCATGAACTGGTCTGTGCCCATATTTTAATATTGTTTTGTGAAATCACATTCCTGATATTTTACATAAAGCAGAACTTTGAAAAAAAGAAGTCCTTTGAATATTGTGATGACTTCATGGTGGTGAGGACGCTTAAAGATACATGTCAGTGCCTGTCTCGGGCATATAAAGGTAAGTGCATATCTCACCATCTACAGATACAAGCACGGTGTTGTGAACTTGCTTCACTATTGTGCTCTTCTTTCTTCTCCTTCCTATGTAACGAGGTGCGCTGATTACTTTGGACATCCATCACCATTTAGGGCAATGGAAGATGCAACTTGGAAAAAAAAAAGTGACGCAGGCAGAGAAGCCTGAAATATATTGTACATCTGGGTCATTTTGGGCCACTGAAGCTGTGAAATGGTTAATACTAGATTGTTTTGCCAAACCAGAGAAACAATTACAGCTGCAGTGGGTAATGGTCAATGTGACCTGAAGTGTTGCTATTTGCACAATATTGACTTTTCTATTCAAAGCTATAATGTTTCCTGACTAATTCTACTTGACCTTTGCTTCTTCACCATGACCTTGATACGATGCCACCTGGGTGCTTCATTCTTAATCCATGAATGAAAGACCGTTCTTTTTACTCTAGTGCAAAGATGCACCTCTATTCATGTAGAACCGCTGCTAATCTTTGGTTCCACACCCTCTCACCAGTAACCCTGCCGTTTGCACAGATATACCAGACTGGAAAATGTGCGGGTTATGTATGAGGGGGGTGGGGGTTAAACAGAACAAACTCCTGTAAATTGGTTGAGCTTTTGCTGGTGTTTTCCTGGCACTGTTTATATGGGGTTTTCCAATAATTTTTGTACAGATTTTTCAGTTTGCACCAAACGGTATACATTATGCTAATTTGGAGATGAAATTAAGAGCAATTTAGCTTTAACTGTAGCACCAATAAATAACACAATTTCTACAGCAAATATGCTGCTGTATGGTTTTGGCAGTTCTGTTTCAGAAGCATGAATTGAAATATGTGCAGACACAATGCCCTCTTTGTATGTAGAAGCGTTTTCTTGGTTATCCCTGCAGTTTGTTGCTAGCCTTTAGCTATTGGCTGTCCAATAGGCAGATCCAATCTGTGGTGGGTTATGGATCATCCCAGGTGCATAAATTGCCGTGGAAGTGCTGTATGCCAAGAGATAATGGGGAAGGGCAGTTCAGCAGACCTGCCTGAGAGACGTTAATGTGCTTACACGTGGCACTTTTATTTGCTGTACGGTGGAGGAGTTTTTGTCACTTGTTTTTACCCTCCGTAACTTGTGTAATGTGTGGCTGAACCCTTTACACATCGCCTGGATTTAAAGGGACTCTTCATATAAATGTTTATATTTTCCCTCCAGTGATCATTGCAAACTCTTTCTTGTTGCAGCCTTTCCCAGCTGTGGATCTTCCCAAGATCGAGGGTGAGTATTTTCTTTCTTCCTTATGACTTCAGACGTCGTATTTCCGATGTTCTAAATTCCAAGCTACTTTTTTTTTTTTTCTATTTTTGTGCACTTTTTATCTTGTGGCTGCAACAAACAGTGAGAAAATAGTGTAACTAAAAATAAATAAAACCCTGAATTAACCAGATCTACGTGGCCCCTATTGCAAGCGGCATCTCCTGTATGTGCTTTGATATGGTTTGTTTAAACTTGGGATACGTATTGAAACCCTATGCTTTGTCATGTTGGACTAAAGGCCTCATCAGTCCGTGATCTGTAACTGCGCCCGGCGCCGTCTGCTACATTTTGAATGTTTTTTTTAATTTAAAACTCACATTTTGGTCTGTAATTGTTGCATACATTAATAGTAGTTCTTTTATAGTGCTGCTAGTTTTTTATGTAGCACTTCAGACATTTTTGCAGGCACAGGTCCCTGCCCCACGGAGCTTACAATCTGTTTTTGATGCCTGAGGCACAGGGAGATAAAGTAACTTGCCCAAGGTCACAAGGAGCCGACACCGGGAATTGGACCAGGTTCCCCTGCTTCGCCTTCAGCCCTATAACATTTGTTATCTCTATTTACAGACATTGCCTGGA
This sequence comes from Ascaphus truei, assembly GCA_036426205.1. NCBI lineage: Eukaryota > Metazoa > Chordata > Amphibia > Anura > Ascaphidae > Ascaphus > Ascaphus truei. Next base: position 1,006,708 of record CM071582.1, on the reverse strand, counting down.
CATTAATGTATAACATCTGATCATTTAATGTAACCATGTATTGTCCAAATAACTCTGTGCCTAGGACATACTTGAAAACGAGCGGTAACTCTCACTGTCTCTTCCTGGCAAAACATTTGATTAGTACATTTTATTTGATATTACAAAATGTGAATATTTATTTGCCTTTGCAGCTGTGATCCTGTTTGGGGAACCAGTCCGATGGGAGACCAATCTTCAACTTATCATTGATGTCTTGCTTACCGGGGGTCACCCTGGGAACTCGTATCAAGCTGTAAATGACCCACATATACCTCTGCTTGCTTGTAACATGGATCTCATGTGGATGTCCGAGGCCCAGTCACCAAGGTCAGCCTTTCTTGGGAAAGGAGAATCTCCAGCTGTTCAATCCCACCCCCACCCCCCATTTAATTTTTTTTTTTTTAATACAATTTCTTAGGCCAGTGTGAGTTCTTGTAGCCACGTTGGTTCTGTAGCAATATAGATTAATTGCAGATTGCGATATGTTTTAATGGTGTATGTGTGTGTGTGTGTGTGTGTGTGTGTGTGTTCCTTCCTCTTATTTAGTGGGAGAAGTTGGTGTTTGAGACGGCTGATGCTAAACATAAGGGAGTGATTGGGAGTCTCTGACTTATGCTAACATGGAATAACTATGTAATTCTCAGTTGGCAGGGCTATTTGTATCACTAGTCCTATAACCCTCACCACGTCTCAAAACGTTGTTGGCCCGGGGCTATGGTATCACGTAGTCATAACCCACTCATACATTAGTTGCGGGATATTTGTATCATAGTCCTATAAACCCTCACCAAGTTAGTGGGCAGGGCCTATTGTATCATGTCTATAACCCTCACCACGTTAGTTGGCAGGGCTTAATTTTGATCATAGTCCTATAACCCTCACCACGTTAGTTGGCAGGGTATTTGTATCACTAGTCCTATAACCCTCACCACGTTAGTTCCAGGGCTAGTGACACTATAGTTCAGATAACCCTCACCACGTTTAGTTGGCAGGGCTATTGGATCACTAGTTCTATAAACCATCACCGTTATTGGCAGCAGGGCTAGTGTTATCACTAGTCCTATAAACCCTAAACACATTAGTTGGCAGGGCTAGTTGTATCATAGTCCTATAACCCCACCCCGTTAGTTGGCAGGGCTATTGGTATCACTGTCTATAACCCTAACACACGTTTGTTGGACAGGGCTATTTGTTCCACTAGTTCCTATAACCCACACACGATTAGGTGGCAGGGTATGTATCACTAGTCCTATAACCCTCACCACGTTAGTTGGCAGGGCTATTTGTATCACTAGTCCTATAACCCTCACCACGTTAGTTGGCAGGGCTATTTGTATCACTAGTCCTATAACCCTCATCACGTTGGTTGAAAATGATGTATTTATTTTTTCTCTGATTAAAACGTTGAGATTGTTGTTTAAAATAGCTTTTGCATTGGACTGTCAAAACTGACTACCATTTTTGATGGCTTTTCATCAAATTCTCACGTCCATATTCTCCGTAGTTTGGTAACGGGGACATTGATGGGGTGTATGGAAAACATTTACAAGAAGATCACGGCCGAGGATCGAAAAATGAGTTCCTTAATGGGGAAGGGAAACCTTAGAGATGGTGCATACACTATGCAGAGATGTCGTCCTGACCACAGGCCAGCAGAGCGGCTAGTGGAGACGCTATCCGTACTACTCTATGCTATAGGGTAAGGCTTCAACCCAGATCTCATACCATCCTCTTTCCAAGCACATATGGCGGGTGTTGGCACTTAAAACCGCACCTATCCTTGGAACGGTAGTAGGTTTCAATCGAAGACTCTGTACTGATTGACCTACTTGGCACCGTGGGATTGCTGGGAGTTTGTAGTTTTCAGCCCAGATAGGAATGCTGGTGGTACTGATAAAGGCCAAAGGGATCACAAGGTTTGGGAAATGGGTGTTTGGGTGGTGGTAAAGGAATTCTGTACTCCTATAGGAAGAGGCGGGATCCAGTCCCTTTGTGCAAAATTAGATCAACATATATAAAGAAATCACGTGAGAATCCCATTACCATCAGATACCCACTTACTTATAGAATTGAGTGCTGGCAGTGTTCTCGAAGTGTGTTTTTATTTATTCCCTCCCCAGGCAAAAACAGGGTCTTTATATTCACACAACTGATTATTAAACATTATCTGCTATGAGCCTGTCTGGTTGTGGGGCAGTGCAGGGGAAAATAATCTCAAGCACATTGATGACGGACTAGTCATTCTGGGATCAAATTGGAGCAATGGCTTCACTGTAAAATTATATAAAACTATATATTTCTCAAAATTGGGGGCATTTAGTTTGTGTGAAGTGACCATCATTGAGTTTCTTTGATGATGTTTACAGGGACAACATAATGAACGATATCTATGGTGCTAACCTCTCAATCGTTTTACTCCAATAGAACAACTCGAGAAACAGGTTCCAAAGGTTGTGTCCCGGCCCGCTTATGGAACCGGGAGTTGTACCACTTGTTTCTAAAGACACGAATTATCTCGCGTTCTTCCCTTTTCCGCGCTTTTTGACCTGACTTTCTCTTCTTCCCCCTTCTGTTTACACAAATATACGTTTACTTTTCGGCCAACACAGCAGCAACTACTCGTTGCTCAGTGGTACTGTTTCAGAACTGCTATTTGCACTGTCTGGAACTTATCTATTTCTATTACCACCCCTAACTATATTAAGTGACTGCTGGAACCTCTGAAGTCTTCGTTTGACTTTGCCATTGGCACCTGGGGTCACACTATTGGCTCCAGAGACTTGTCAGTCGTTCTTTCGGCATCCACCCCCACGTGCGTTTATATTTTTAGAACGGGATAAAGTTCGTGTCATTCTGCATTTTCTTGTCTAAATGCCGTGCGCCTCGCATAGTCTTTTCTTGACTCCCCTACCAATTATTAGAATTCGCAGTCGCCCCACCGTGGTCCTAACGGATGTGTCTCTAGAGAATATTCAGCTGTTATAATGTAAATTCACTGGTTTTCTATATAAAACATATAAGCCCGATTTAATTCTGATCTCATGTCTGCACTTTAGTTACCTCTACGAGCGCCCTAAAATTGTTGGTTTTTTCTTTCGTGGATTAGCTCATTTTCCCCAATCATTGGGTCTTCTTCGCCACTTGCTCTCGATGTTGATCCCAGAGGTTCTATGCTAATGACTTTTTCATTATTCGGTATCCGCACATACTAACGTGGTGAGGGTTATAGGACTATGATAACAATACGGCCACCTGCCACTAACGTGGTGAGGGTTCAAGTACTAGTGATACAATACGCCCTTTGCCAACACTGGTAGTTAAACAGTGTACATACTGACTCGGGTGGGTTATAGGAACAGTGGAACAATAGCCCTGCCAACTAACGTGTTGTTAGGGTTATCGACAGATGATACCAATAGCCCTGCCCGCAACTAACGTGGTGGAGGTCTATAGGACTAAGTGATACAAAACTAGCCCTGCCCAACTAATGTGTTTAGGGTATTAAGACTATGATAACATAGCCCTGCCAACTAACTTGTTAGTTGGCAGGGCTATTTGTATCACTAGTCCTATAACCCTCATCACGTTGGTTGAAAATGATGTATTTATTTTTTCTCTGATTAAAACGTTGGATATTGTTTGTTAAATAGCTTTTAATTGGACTGTCAAAACTGACTACCATTTTTGCATTGCTTTTCATCAAAATTCTCACGTTCCCATATTCTCCGTAGGTTTGGTCACGGGACATTTATGGTGTGTCTGGAAAACATTTACAAGAAGATCACGGGCGAGGATCTGAAATATGAGTCCTTAATGGGGAAACCTAGCGAGGTGACATACCACTATGCAGAGTATGTCGTCCGGACACAGGCAGCAGAGCGGCAGTGGGAGAAGCCTATCCGTACTCTCTATGCTATAGGGTAAGGGCTTCTAACCCATATATCATACCCTCCTCTTTCCAAGCCCATCATTGGGGTGTTGGACACTAAACCGCACTATTCCTTGGAACCCGGTAGGTTTCAATCGGAAGACTCTGTACTGATGACCTAACTTGGCACCGTGGGATGCTGGGAGTTGTAGTTTTCAGCCCGATAGAATGCTGTACTGCTAAAGGCAAAGGGATCACAAGTTTTGGGAAATTGTGTGTTTGTGGTGGTGTTAAAGAACTTTCTGTACTCCTATATGGAGAGGCTGGGAGCCAGTCCCTTTGTGCAAATTATATCAACATATATAAAGAAATCACGTGAGAATCCCATTACCATCAGATACCCACTTACTTATAGAATTGATGTTGCTGGCAGTGTTCTCGAAGTTGTGTTTTTCTTTATTCCCTCCCCAAGGCAAAAACCGGTCTTTATATTCACACAACTGATATAAACACTTATCTGCTTATTGACCTGTCTGGTTGTGGGGCAGTGCCGGGAAAACTAATCTCAAGGCACATTGATGACGTACTAGTCAATTCTGGTGATCAAATTTGAGCCAATGGCTTCCACTGTAAAATTATATAAACTATATTATTTCTCCAAATTGGGGGCATTTAGTTTGTGGAAAGTGACCATCATTGAGTTTCTTTGCTTATGTTTACAGGGACAACCTAATGACCGATATCTATGGTGCTAACCTCTACAATCGTTACCTCCAAGAGAACAACTCGAGAACAGGTTCCAAAGGTTGTGTCCAGGCCGCTTCTGGAACCGGCGTTGCCACCGTTTCTCAAGAAGAACCGGCTTGGGAGAGCGAACTATCATTCCCAAGCGCAACTAGTTGTAGGTCTGTCCTAGTATGCACTGGAATCTACAACCCTCACCCTGAAGTGCCTGCTGGCACCTCTCAGTCTGTTACTGAGACCGTGTTTCATGGGCACAGAGACTTCAGGTTTGACCCAGGTTTAATAGAACCCGGGCACATTGTTCATGATGTCAATGCTGCTGTAGACTTGATCTTCCAATTAGAAGAGTTCAGTGGTAACCGGACTTCTTAGAGAATATATGCTGTAAATGTAATATTTCTGTAAAAATATCAGGATTTAATGACCTTATTCGACCTCGGCTAAACTTGTGTGTTTTTTGTGTATAGCATTTTCCCAATCTTGGCCTTCGCATGTTGATTCCCCAGCGGTTATGCTTAATGACTTTTTATATCTGGCTGTATACTTTTAATTATTGGAAGCTCAACAATCTACATTCAATATATTTATTATTCATTGCTTTATTTTTCAATGTTTTATTTCATGGGGGGAAACCAGTAAATACTAATTCTGTAGATGTTTCAGTCCCCCCCCAAAAAAAAATCTTATTTGAGATCGTGCAGCGCCTGTAATTTAGTTTGTTACTCTTTGTTATATCTTAGGGAATGTGTTCTTGTCTGCACGGTTTTGAAGATGATTAATTAGAGGGTGTTTTTACTTGAGCAGTGTGTATATTGCATATAATACAGTGACTGCCTTTATCGTAATGTAATATACCGTGCTAATGAGACACCTTTATGTCCTATAACTTGCTCATATTTATTAATACAATATATCGCCACACGGTTTTATATATATATTTTTTTTGTACAGATTACAAAATAAAGTAACATTTTATCACCACCGACGTCCATAATTTTATACGTTGAATAGATTTGTAGAGTACACAATTCATCGTAATAATTCTGTGATGTCTTGTTAAAAATCAATGCTCCCAATATCCTGCAAGTTATAGAAAAGTCTCCATTTATGCAGCTGCTCTTTATTGTAGTGCAATTTATTTTTTGGGGGTCGTAACATTTCCACACTTAAGAACGACACTGCAAACAGTATATGGAAACCCATATTACCTGGGAAATGTCGCCCCCTTATTGCTAACTCTGGGGAGCGGCGGTATTCATGACGGCTATTATGGGCAAAATCTGCCCTGTTTGACTTGAATCATCCATATGTTACAGAGACCTGTGTGTGCCTGAGTTTCTTGTATGTAGAATGTTTTTATTTTGGGTTGGTGTATACATCGTGTATCTCACAAAGTAGCGGTTTTATTTAAGAGCCTTTTTAGTTTTATGCAAAAAAAAATAAAAAAATAACTTTTGGCAAAACATGTTTTATGGTAAAATATTCTTTTATTTTGAATTATATAATTTTTTTCGTTTCACTCGGTATTAAAAAAACCAAAAACAGTTGGGTTGCAGTTCAGTTAGTTTTTTTTTGTAAATAACGATCACTCGCACATTTGCAAATGAGATAAATGCAATAATGTGCTTAATTCCTTGGCTACTGTAATAAACAAAACAGCCTCACTGCAGATCAATATGGCAAATTATTTAGTTAATTACTATGTTTCTATATCTTCTTTTTTCTTAACTTTGGGTCATTTGAGTTCAATCTTTTGGCCAAAACATTTGACGCTGCAGCCACGTCACAGAGACCCTATCCGTGGCTCCTGAACTACCAATGTTATATATTACAGCCAATAGCATGGGATGTGTGACATGCCTGCGGCACCTAAGGGGTTAACGTGTCAAGCATGGTATGTGCTGTGTGTGAGATACAGTGCAGTTATAGCTGGTTAATAGCGAGAAAATATCTATCTGTTCCCAACATTAAATCGCCACCTCTATCTTGGGGAATAAATGGCTCGATGATTATTACACTCACACGTGTGTATGGGGAGCTGCTGATGTTAAATAGACGTGGGATGGGTGAGCTTCACAAGCAGACATCTGCATGTTACAGTAATGTACTGCTGGGGGGATAACCAGGGGATTCACTGTATACTGCGTTAGGCTAATATACATAAAGTGTACCTGAAAATGAACAGCAACGAGCATGCCTTCCAGTGTTCCCTTGCATGTCCTCATCCAGAATATTATCTGCATTTTAACTCTTCTGTCGCTGGCTTCACAGCAGTAATACACATACTATAATAATATAACACAATGGGAAGACACGTTTGGTAACAGTAGGAAAAAGGAGTCCCTGTCCGAGGAGCTTACAATCTAAGTGGGAAGGAGTTCTGGTAAGTATGTCTGCTGGGGGCAAGGTTGAGGGTGTAGTTGAGCAATCCTGCTTCTGAACAAGGAACATGCCAAAAAGAGTTTGGGAAAGGATTATTAATCTACCTGTGTAATGTGTGTGCTCAAATCAAGTTCTTCCTGCAGGTTTCATGACAGAGGCACTCGAGACTAAGTGCTGTGCAAACATGTGTGATTGTGGTATAGACATGTGAGTGTTGATGGCGTTCCATGCTATTTAAGAATCTCCAGTGGAAAAACAAAGGTCCCTTTGCATTAGTATATTATTACTATATGTTCTCCAATTACTTATTACTTTATTCTGATAACTTCAATTCAACTTCTTTTTTTTTTTTTTTAGAGAATAGGGCAAATTTGATCCCCACAACTGTAAGCCTTTGAATCTTGTTAAATCGTTCATGGGGTAATTTTTGGATAACAGGAATATGGATTATTTAAAGCCATTCTGTGCAGTGTGGATCTATGTATCATGAACAAAAGACAAAGTGGAGTTAATTGATCTTTTAAATAGCTTGCACTCTCCCAGCTTTCCTGATTAATTTGCTAACATTTTTATTTCCCCAGTGACCAGTTACTTTGGCTCATAGATAAATCTATCAGCACAAAGCTTTCACTGGCTCAATAATCCTTTATGTATTACATAGTAATGTAATATCATTTGTATTAACAAAAAAATAGTGCTAATTCCAGGAGGTGCTGGTTCTGTTGGTGTGGAGCCAAATGTCATGGGCAGCATTCTCAAAAACAAGTTGGTGCTTTATGATTTAGAGCAGAAGTCTGCACGGATTGCCATTTTTATTTGATTGGTTTACGCGCTTTAAGAGCTCTCTCTGCCTTTTCCAATACGGATTTTATTTTGAAAGTCTGATCCGCTGTTACAGAGATGTCAGGGAGGCTGAAATGCAGCCTTTCCAAGTGCTGTGCGACGGTTACAACGGTGACTTCAGAAGCTAGAGATTCTTTATTTTAATCACAAAAAAACCCCCAAAACGTTAAAGGGCGTGTGACCTGCTCGGGTATCCGTTGAGTTAAACTCCTATTGGATCCTGGTGTGGGCGGCTGCTTTACAGACATAAGTTGTTTCAATGTCTTTATTTCATTAATAAAGAAATGAAAGTGAGCGGGAGACAATAAAAATGATCAAAGTAACCTTAAACCCCCCGTTGCTGCTATTTTATCCTCTGTTGCTAACAATGCAGCAATATAATACATTTGATTACAAAATCAATGCTTACTGCTCGGTTCCCTCCGACAACCTGAGGATCAACCCGTTTGGAGGCAAAAGGCCTTGCAACTAGGAACAATTGCCAGGCCATTAAACGCCCTAGGAACTGCTGCTCTATAAAACCCCTTCTGGTCCTGAATACTCCGTACTACCTCCTCCAAGTGCATGGGAAAAGAAGGCCAGGTTTACCAAGTGCTGTTACGCTTGTTAAGTGCAGCACCTTGCTGTCTGTGTACGTGAATGGGCCATAAAGATTTGCTGCTGGGAGGTGACGTATGGCATAGCACGGGTTGGCAAATACAGTATATGGCCCTTTATGTAACCTTAAGTATTTTGTGCTCTGCTCTTGTTCTTCATATTTAGAGAAGATTCCGAATCCGACAATGCCTCGAGATGAGTTAAATCTAGAACTTGAGCAAACAGCCCTGAAAATTTGGGTGTTTATTTACCTGTCTGCTGACGCAAAACCAGCGCAAAGAAATTGCACCAGATTTATTCAGCACACCAATATTACAAACTCCCACTGTTTTCCGTGGAATTCCTCTCTGATAAATAGTGCGCGGTTTCGTGCAGCGGTTCTTACACTGCGAGTCTAACCCCATGGAGTTTGTAGAGAGCATGGTATAAAATATAGCCAGAGGTCTTTGCAAGTGTGGTAACCTTCATGCTTTCTGTGTGACCTTGATAAATGGCCCTGGAATACTTGGCTTTGTCTTTGTGTTTGAATCAGAGAAATCTTTAGTCTGGACTATATCTCAAACTAACACAGTCAGCATGGAAGAAGTAAGGCAAAGGCCAAGTTGTATAGACATCATTTTGCTAGGCGTGGTAAGAGAAATTGCACGTTTACATTATCTGGATACCATTGAACGATGGTTTAATAGTATGAGCCGTGTACATTGTCATTTTATTGACTAAACGTGCAGTTTAAGCTTCGTGTGACTCCATCTGCCATGTTCTAGAGCTGACCGTAGTGATCTTTATAGACGCTTTCACCCACTTAAGGTCCAGGATGTTAAGGGTGGTCCTTCAGGAATGGAGAGGGATGTCCTATCAAACCTTAACCCTCCGTGCCACGACACTCCCGATCACGTGGCCGCTCCGTCACTGATGACTATACGGGAGGAGTCCTTCTGTTCCACGTAGTGATGGATTGTGTTCTGCAAAACGCATCTCCCCTAGAACGAGCAGGATTATTATGACGTAATCACAACGTCTCAAGGGCACCCAGGGTTAAAGAAAACAAAAAGATGTTTAGAAGAAATAGATTGTGCCTTAAGCTTGCCACAAAAAAACAATACATTGGATAATCAAAATAACAAATGTAATTATATGATGGAAAATCAACAAGAATTTCAAATGTACGTAGCACAGCAAGGTGCTGCCGCCCCCCAAAAAAGGTCTTGAAAATGAATTCCATGTAATGCTCTTTAAAGCAGATTACCAAGCTAAGCCTGTGCAAGGTTCGCAAACTGCTTTTTTGGTACAAAATGTGGCACAAGAAAATCTCATTTTAAATGTAACTTTTGACACCTATGTACTAACCTGAACACTCAGAGTAAACATTTCGAGTGCACCGAAACAACCCAAAGGCCATTATACTCTTCTCATATTACTCGACCTCTCTGCAAAATTTGACACCGTGGACCACCCTCGTCTCCTTCCCATTCTCCATACTCTTGGTATTCGTCACAAAGCTCTATCCTGGATCTCCTCTTACCTCTCCCATCGTACTTACAGGGTCTCTTCTGCTAACACCTCCTCTATCGATCTCTCTGTGGGGGTGCCGCAGGGGTCTCTCCTGAGACCCCTTCTCTTGTTCTCTGTACACACTCTCTATGTGATCTAATCACACCCATTGGGGTGAAATATCACCTCTATGCTGATGACAACTCAAACTTAACATGTCAGAGACGGGAATCCTCATACATCCTCCCAGGCCTGGCCCTACTGTCCCCTTCTACATTTACTGTTGGCAGCGCTATCATACGCCCAGCATCACAAGCACGCTGCCTGGGGGTCCCTCATACTCTCCTCTTACATTCACAATGTAGCTAATACCGAAAATCGGAGTTTTCTCCGTGATATTGCAAAGATACGCACTTTCCTCTGTCTCTACTACTAGAACTTTTAATGCAGACCCTCATTCTATCCCATCTCGACTATTGTAACCTTCTACTGTCCGGCCTTCCTGCCTCTCACTGGTCTCCCCTACTATCTATCCTAAATGTTACTGCTAGAATCGTTTTACTCCTAAATCTGTATCAGCATCTCCTGTTGAAATACCTCTCTTGGCTTCCTATTAAATCCTGTATTACATTTTCCTGCTCTCTCTAAAGGCTTTACACGTTTCTGCCCTTCTTAGTTATACCTGAAGTCCTAATTTCTTGCTATACACCAGCTCTACTCTTGCATTCTGCTCAAGGACATCTTCTGTCTACTCTTTCTGTATCTAAAGCCCTCCCCCACCTAAATCTTTTCTCACTGACTGCCCCACACCTCTGGAATGCCCTTTAGGACCTTTCTTCAAACACACCTGCTTAACGTAGCAGGTGGGCAGCTCCGCTGGCTGATACTATACATCTGATAAGCACTAACCGTGGCCCCTTGCAGACACGGTTACCAGAACACCCTCCTACTGTCTCTGTACGTTCTCCCTACATACCACTTAGATTGTAAGCTCTTCGGGACAGGGACTCCTTTTCCTATTGTTTTATGTCTGAAGCGCTTATTCCCATTGCGTTATCTTATGTCAGGTGTTTTGTCAGGCGCTATGTACCTGGATGGCACTCTATATAAAGATAGATTTATACAATATGTATCTGAAAAATTATTTGAATAACTTTTCCTCAATGTTAAATACATTTCAACAAGATAAAATCTATCCCTGCTTCACATTGCAAAGCCAGTATAACCAGCCTCATACGGATGAGACGCAAAGGTTGAAACAGCTGTCTGTGAGCAGGTTTACTAGCTCTGCACTTTTGTAACCGAGGCTGTGCTGAAAAGCTGTTTAATACGGCAGGTAAAGTGGATCTGGATATAGGTATATATCCTATCAGGTGCGTCAGAAAGGATGAGATAACCGTTGTATGGTAAAAAATAAACAGTCTTAGAAAGTAGATGGCAACTGGCCTAGCTCTAGGCACCAATTGTTGCTTGAACTCACGGTTTGAGGAGGGTGGATGACCTGATGTGGAATCCTCAGCAATATTGATGATGTTGCACCGCCAACCCTATCGTGACTGCAGCGTCACGTGGGGCGGTCAAGTGACCGGCGGTGATCTCCTCTGGTACGGGTGAGGTGGGTAATGGCTGATATTGCGCCTCAGCTCAGCTGTAGGTATGAGTGTGGCTCCGCTCTTCCTGGCGTGTTGACGGTCCCACGCACGGCTGTCACCTGACCAGCGGTGAACTCCTCTGTGAGCAACGGTTATCTGGCGTGCATAGCAGCAGTAGAAGGCAGGGAAAATCATCCAGCAAGGCAGGAAAGGTAGCGCTGCACAGCCATGAACAAACAGGGTGTAGACAGGGGTGGTGACTACAAAAAAGGTTTATTGAACAGACATGTGTAGCTGGTGGATCCTCTGACGCGTTTCAGCCTAACCCTCTTGTTGACAGGCCTGAGGGCTGAAACGCGTCGAGTGATCCACCAGCTACAGCTGTCTGTTCAATAAACCTTTTTTGTAGTCACCACCCCTGTCTACACCCTGTTTGTTCATGGCTGTGCAGCGCTACCTTCCTGCCTTGCTGGATGATTTTCCCTAATACGCAGCCAGGTATATGCGGATTAACCATTCCTTCTATTCTCTTGCATTTGTCATTGTACTAATCCACATTATCTGATGCATGCTGCATGAGCATTGATGCCAAGAGATAATGGGGAAAAGCCGTGTTGCAGACCTGTGAATGTGCTCACAAGTAAAGTGAAATATCTAGCAGGAAGTGAAAGGACAAGAATAAACTGTGCGCTACTATCTAACTCCTACTTATATATAGATAATAAAGTGGCAGTGACTAAACCATAAATAAACTATATAAACCACAATACCAAGTGAATATTGATTAATAAAAAATTAATCATAACCGTGTGGTTGATAAGGGCGTCTGCTGCTATAAAACATTGGGGGTGGCTCAGCACCCCACACACTCTAAGAAATGGAAACAAAAAGAAAACAGCCACACGCCCAAATAGTGAACAAGTAATAAAAATGTATTACAATAATAGTGGGTATAAAATCTGCGTACATCAATAGAGAAAACATAAGCATTTGGTGTATATCACACTTGTTTACCACCACTCCAGGGTTTATAGACAGGGGAATCTGGTAATCACTTTCTCTGCAGGAGCCTCTTGGACACTCTTTGTCCAGCTGCTGAAGCTGCTTTCAAGGGAGTTCCTCAGCAGCAGTCGGGCTCCTCTGCAGGTTCAGACACTCACTGGAAAACAGTCTCAGGTGGCAGTATGCCTCTTCCAGGGTTTTTTTTCCCCTTTCTTACAGTCCTCTGTTTCTCCTATGGAATTTCAACAATTTTTTTCAGCTGCCGCATGGCGGGCATTTCAGCCGATGGAGAGGGCTCAGCAAACACTTCCGCAATTGCATGCGCTGCACACATGCCACGGAGCGACATCGTGGCCGCTGTGCAGGCGCATAATTGCGGAAGTGTTTTGCTGAGCCTCTCCATCGGCTCTGAACTGCCCTGCCACTGCTGCCGCGAAAAAATGTTGAAATCTCCATGGAGAAACAGAGACTGTAAGAAAGGGGAAAAAAAACCCTGGAAGAGGCATACTGCCACCTGAGACTCGTTTCCATTGAGTGCCTGAACCTGCAGAGGAGCCAACTGCTGCTGCTGAGGAACTCCCTTGAAAGCAGCTTCAGCTGGGACAAAGAGTGTCACAGAGGCTCCTGCAGAGAAAGCTGATTACCAGATTCCCCTGTCTACAACCCTGGAGTGGTAAACAAGTGTGATATACACCAAATGCTTATGTTTTCTCTATTTGATGTACGCAGATTTTATACCCCACTATTATTGTAATACATTTTTATTACTTGCTTCACTATTTGGCGTTGTGCGCTGTCATCTAGCAGGAAGGCCTGCTACGTTAGAAAGTATGCCCGTGCATTCTGCACGGTGGTGCCCTTGTTGATATGCGTCAAAACACTATTTCTCCTTGGTGTTTTTGAGTCCCTTGCGGTCAAACACCCTGCCCGGTAACACTTAGCACGGCCGTGGAGAACAGAAGACAATTACAGAATCAGTATGATGTACCCGGAGAGAATGGGGACCATTGAGCGAGAAAGGGGATGGTATTTGCAGCTTGTTTTAGTGCAAATCTACAAATGTATTAACGTGCAAACATACATAAACAGCAGGGACAAGAGAGATTGTTTCCTGTGATGCTGATACTTCTTGTTTCCTGTGATGCTGATACTTCTTGTTTCCTGTGATGCTGATACTTCTTGTTTCCTGTGATGCTGATACTTCTTGATACACATCAGCTCTATAGAATTCTTCTTTTTTAGACAGGTAGGTTATTCTGTGTGTATAGAAACAACCATCTTTTTCTTCTAATAAAACACAATTCTTCTATATTTCTTTATTTCAAATTATTGGCTGGTGATAAATATATACCATCTATCTGAAAAACAGCAGATAAAATTAATATCCTAAAATATTACATACAAGCATTCTATTAAAAATGTAAAAAAATTATATTCTTTTAGTGAGTCGGTGGACTTTATCCACAGCATTGTCCAGGAATGCCCCATACGATGCATTCAGGAATGACTTGAAGCATTAAACCCAGTTGTGCAGGGAGACCGTGTTAGGAAAGTTACTGGTCTGAAAAAAGGATCAATAAAATATACATTTTCTTTCGTTCTCATTTCTACAAATTCCAGCAAAACTAGGCCAGCAAAAGGCAAAAATGTCTTACAACCAACCTCCCGAGGCCTTTATTGCCAGGGACGAGCAGGACATTGTATTAAAGCAAAATTAAAATCTGCTGAAAACTTGGAGAAAAGCCGACTCCAAATGCATAAAAAAAAATAAAAAACCCTTCAGGGCAAAGTACGGTCTCGGATTCTGCATTAATAGAATACCCTGGAGAGAGTACAAGGCATGTGGTGTTATTCCTATAATTAACTTAAAGTAAAATAATCACAAAGCCGCTCTCTATTTGTGCATGTACTAACGCAACCTGCATCCCTCGCCTGAGTGGGAACCAGTTCCACCCCTCACGGTTACCATTGTTGGTCCCGAACCTTTTCCTTTTGTCTCCATCTTCTAGAATGTCTGTTAACATAGAACTGAAGCAGATTCTCATAGCGCCTGGAAAACAGGCGCTGCACCTACAGCCGCCATACTAGTCAGCAATTACATCAACAAATAATTACAGTATCAACTACCTACAATGTTGTAAGAACAACAACAATCGCTATCAGCAGCTGCAGCCCCATCCCTCAGTTACATCCTTGCTGTCAAGTTTTATGCTGTCAGTGGACGTTTCGCTGAAGACTGGTCCTCCGTGTCTCATCATAAGCTCGGTGGCCATCTTGACGAAAGCCTCTTCCACATTGCTCGAGTCTTTAGCCGAGGTCTCGATGGCACAGATGATATCGTAATGTTGGGCAATAGCCTGAGCTTCTTCCAGTTTGACCTCTCGAAATCCATGCAAGTCAGACTTGTTTCCTGTGGAAACACAGGAAACATTTTTAGATCTGTTGTGTCCTAGGCGTCAAAGATATCTCCAAAAAAAACCAAACAAATATTCCGTACACCGAAGTCATTCACCAAGCCGTGATGGGTACGGTGTTGTAACTGCTACTTTTGTTTACCATAGAACTCCCCAAATTCTGCCTCCGAGAGCCACCAACAAGCTAGGTTTTCAAGATCTCGTAATAATACCCGATTATCCCATGAGCCTTAGCTCTAATTATCATTGAGACAATTGCTTATGTATGTCCCGAAAACATACCCTGGAGGTGGAAAATATTAAGTATCTGATCAGATCGGGGGTCATAGGTTAACGCTAAGGATTGCCATCAATCTAATAAGCTTCCAGAAAAAGATAAACCGCAGAGGGGCGCACTCGCCGGTCACACGACCGGCGCCTTTTTTGCAGAGCAGTACTTCTCTGGGAGGCGTGCTATCCCACTAGCTGCTGCCAGGTGACGCTCCTTATTCCCGAGCACAACGTTTGCAGATCATAGATTCCAGAAAACACTTTGCTCAGCTATGGGAAATATACCTGTTCTGCTGTATACAGTATGTCCATAAATGTCTAATTTAATAGCAAAACAGTAAGACTCTGTCACCTACGGCACACCTGTGAGCACGGGGCCTGCATACGGGACAAGGGTTAATACACAGCTCTCAAGAGGTCCCACGTCTCACAGTTTGGCCTTACTTGCATTCGTCTCCTTGCAACAATTACACATTTAAACGTTATTATTCAGAACCGGTGTCAGATCCAGGATTCCATATCTTTTGAACGTTAGAGTTACTCACGCCACTTGGAACTCTGTACAACTCTTCCAGGAATGCTTTGAAAGTACCTTTAAAAAAAGTGTCCTGTTTACTTGGGTGTTAGACGAGCCATAATTTAACCCCATCTCTGGCAAAACAAAGCCCTTATCTCTAGATTATAATCAGTCCCACACAACAGTGTGTGGTCTGATTTGATTGTCTAATCGCAATGATGACAGATATCCACTTGTTACTCTTATGAATTGATGTCAGGCCCATAATTTCTTATATTTAATAAAGTCCTCCAACTAAGTGGTGACCTGTTCATACCCCCTGTGCGTCACAGGGAGAGGTATCAAGAATGTTACAGTTTTCTTTGAGGCTGACAGCCCAGGATCTGGCTATTGTCACCAGCCTTCTACACAACACATTTCACTTTTATTGCGCCAGTGATAACACCCCCCTCCCACCAAATTAAGCCCTCTTCGTAGATCAGAACATTTTGCTGTTCTTACTCTATAATTTAGTTGTTACATGGCGTTTTATTTTTAATAATATTTCATTTACTTTTATTGTTACAGAAGTACATTATACCATTAACTTTTTTGTAGTTCTCGGTATTTAATTTAAATACAATAAAAAATGATGACGCATTGTTAAGAAAGTGCAGGAGATAAACATGTAAGGTGGGCAGTAAAATCCCTCCTGTGCAGTACTGGGGTGGGGAGAAGAGGGGTGGACAGCAAAGCATTGTGGAACAATATGTCGCTGACCTGTCCAGTGCTGAAGTTAATTGAATAGGTAAAATTAGTTTCAAATCTATGTATCAAAATGAAAACAAATTATCCTTTTTTTTTTTTTTGAAGTTATAACAAAATGATGTCATGTAGCATTCTTATAACACACACACACACACACACACACACACACACACTAATTTTTGGCTTCTGAACGGTCCGCTATATCAAGGGTGCGCAATCTTCTTCAGCTGCGGCCCCCTTGCCGGGAGCCACAGTTTTCGCGCCCTCCTCTCCCAATGGCTCGACGCAAATGACGTCGCGGGTCATGTGACATCACCCCACCGCGTCATTTGACGCGCGTTGTCATGGCGACAGATGTACGAGCAACAGGTAGCCAAGAATAGCACAGAAACTGCTACAGAATCTGTTCAGGTGGAAGACAGAGATAATGGGCAAACGAGAGGTAACACTCAATGTATTACTTCCTGGTAAAACATTTTATAAATAAATGCAATTTGTCCTGATTATCATTAATTAGGCAATATGTCTGGGATCTCAAGGGCCCAAGGTGGGAAAAATTATAGGGTCCCAATAATTAACCCCAAGTGCAAGAAGACAAGACGCCTCAGCGTGCCACGTTCTTCCGGCATTGAAACAACGTGATGGCTTGGTTTATTGATGACGTGGTCGTGGGCAGACCCCACAGAAGTGGCGGATACTCACCTTCATTGCAACGCCTGATCTATCCCTAGATATGAAATGTGAAGGATATAGACCAGGAGTGACCAACGCCAGTCCTCAAAGGCCACCAACAGGGCAGGTTTTAAGGATATCCCCCTGCTTCAGGTCAGTCGTTGGACTGAGCCACCTGTGCTGAAATAGGGATACCCTTAAAACCTGACCTGTTGGTGGCCCTTGAGGACTGGCGTTGGTCACTCCTGGTACAGAGGAATAACCATTTATGATAGGGATTGCATACATACACATACATTACATACGCAGAGGAAACTGACCGAGACAGACACATCTCCCCTATAACCGCTCACAGACTGACATCCAGACAGACTCCAGAGCCCACCCAGGATACCCGGCGGCTCCCAGTCATTCTGGAGACTTGGCTAATCTGGAGCCTAAAGCGCCGACAAGGTATTATCCTGGTGAATAGGATGCGACATTAACGCAAATGGTACAAAAGCGAAATGAATTCAGTGTAAACTCCTCTGAAATGAATGGGTTTCTTAAGGCGCCACTCGGCGTCCCCCTGAACTCACCGATCAGTAGCTGCACGATGTTAGAGCCCGCATATTTCTTCACATCCTCGATCCAGCGAGGAATCGATGCAAACGTTTTTTTCTTGGTGATGTCATAGGCAATAATGGCTCCATTGGCGCTTCTGTAATAACTCTGTGTAATGGTGCGAAATCTTTCCTGCCCTGCCGTGTCCCAGATCTGCAGCTGTTAACATAGGAACACACCAGGATTAATCAGCAGGTCATTTAAGTTAAAGGACAAAATAAAAGTTAACACTCAGTATCAACCAAAGAGAAAGAAGTTTTGTCTTCCCCCCTAAAGCAGTCACTGGACGGGATCCCTTGTGCAGCGTTTCCAGTCACGGCCCGTCCACCTGGAAAACGAGGGCAAACCGCATGACTTTCTCAGGGCATTATAAGGACCCTGCACGTTGGCCTTTGTGATGTCTAGAGCAAGGGAACGCAAACTTTCCCGCTGCGCCCCTCAGTTTGCGCTCCAAAATGTCTAGAGAATGTCACAGGGGCAGCAAAAGGCTTAAACATTCCCTGGACCAGCGGGTCCACCTGAGAGGAACCAAGCTCAGAGCTCTGGTATTGCCCAAATATCTGAACTTCATTTTATTAATGATACGGTAAAATTGCGCTCGATATGGATGGACGCGAGCCCACGGTGCCGGCACATGCACGATACGTATGGACGCGAGCCCACGGCGTGAGCTGTACCATTCAGCAGGTGGAAACGTTTGCACACACGCTCGGCGTGAGCTGTACCATTCAGCAGGTGGAAACGTTTGCACACACGCTCGGCGTGAGCTGTACCATTCAGCAGGCGGAAACGTTTGCACACAGGCTCGGCGTGAGCTGTACCATTCAGCAGGTGGAAACGTTTGCACACACGCTCGGCGTGAGCTGTACCATTCAGCAGGTGGAAACGTTTGCACACACGCTCGGCGCGAGCTGTACCATTCAGCAGGTGGAAACGTTTGCACACACGCTCGGCGTGAGCTGTACCATTCAGCAGGCCGTCTCCGGCGGAGTGTCGCCGGCCGTCTCCGGGCGGAGTGTCGCTCTCCGGCTTCGGCGGAGTGTCGCTGATCGTCTCCGGGCGGAGTGTTGCTGCCCGTCTCCGGGGGGAGTGTTGCTGGCCGTCTCCGGCGGAGTGTCGCTGACCGTCTCCCTGCGGAGTGTCGCTGGCCGTCTCCGGGGGGAGTGTTGCTGACCGTCTCTGGATTCCGGTCACATGGTTTCTATTTGATATTCTGCATGAATTGCTGTATCCATGTGTAAGTGGTTACTATATTCTGTATAGTGTGTGATATTAATTTGGTATAATTACTAGTGGGTAGTATTGGGTACAGTGGGTAGTATTCTGAGAGGAACAACTTTTTTTTGGATGTTTACCCCTAGACCGCCCAATCCTTGAGCCCAGTTTTGCCCCTGCACTTTCTGCATTTGCCCTACACCTGTGACCATATACATGAGGCAGAGTACTCGCATGTCCGGGAGTCTCAGCTGTTGGTGTTGTAATGTTTTTATGCTGCTCTATCATTGCGTTTTTGGATTTTCGGTTATTGAGCCTCTGTTTCTTGGTCTGTATATTAGCGTTTGCCATGATACAGAACATTGTTTGGTTACTAATCATTAGCACATAATTGGCATTGAAAACACAAGGACAGCCTTCCCGCCCGTGAGTGCAGCACACGAGGGAATAAGGAGCATGAGCAGCCATGCATTATGGAAGCCTTTTAGTCTGGGGCGACCATTCAGCGCGTTTACGGCTTTCTATTAAGATTTATGCATTTAAAAATAAATTACCAGAAAAAAAATGAATGATATTTTTAATTCTGACCTTGCATAGAACACAGAGGAAACCAGAATGAACAATTACAGACGTATCCTACGAGGGTTGGAGAGTTTCATGGAATCGGGTAGATTCGGGATAAAAGTGAGGAATTGCCAGAGATTATAAACCGTCCCTTGGAGCCGCGATTTGTAACCGTTACTTCTATTGGAAAGTAAAGTGCACTTATCCGGGATGTTTTTGAACGCACATTTCTTCCGGATATTTAGACACAAGCATCCACAATTCACCTATAAATCAGAGGTCAGAGGTCATTAACCTGGCGTTACCTAAAAACATTCCCCCCTGGGGTTAACGCGTATACACAAAGCTAATTATATGCAGAAACAGCCCTTGTATAGCTCATTAGCGCCAATATAATGCCGTGTTATTGTATCCAACGCTGCGACAGTGTCCAGTAATCCAGTAATAAGAATGTCTTGGTGTTACTCTGTCAGGCCCAACTTCCGTAATCGGCTGCCTGGCTAAGCCCCCTGTTCTGCCGGATAAGGCCCTTTACAACCCACTCCATAGGTAGGGCACCTGGAGGGGGGGCCCGGTGCATATACTTGGGGGTGGGGGGTGCATATACTTGGGGTGGGGGCCCGGTGCATATACTTGGGGGTGGGGGGTGCATATACTTGGGGTGGGGGCCCGGTGCATATACTTGGGGTGGGGTCCCAGTGCATATACTTGGGGTGTGGGTGCATATACTTAGGGTGGGGTCCCAGTGCATATACTTGGGTGGGGGGGGGGCATGTACTTGGGGTGGGGGCCCGGTGCATATACTTGGGGGTGGGGGCCTGGTGCATATACTTGGGGGTGGGGGCCCGGTGCATATACTTGGGCATGGGGGCCCACATCTTTAAGAGAGTCATTGAGATTCATGAGTTGCTTCCTGTGATTTATTGATTTGCACCCAGCGTTGGGCAGTATTTTCTCACTAAGTTTGGGGTTAAACAAGAAGCTGAGCTCACCAATTAAGTGCAAACTAATTGGACATATTAATGCGCTGAGCTCCTCCAGCATCTTCATTACAGGAGGTAACGGGGCACATAGGAGTGTACAAAATGTACCAATAATAGGATCTATTAACTCACGTCTCCGAGCTGCAGAACTGGGGCAAAACCATAAAAAAACAGCACCGTATTTATCACAGAAAAGGAATCCTAAGGAAAGCCGCTGGGCATTTCTCAATACTGGTGCACTCCTATTTGATCTGGTTTTGGGGCCAGAAGACTTTAGTAAATGGCCCCAAAAGTACTGTGCTTCTTTTGCTATTTGTCTGAAATGTTATTGTATGTCTAATGTGATCGCAGAAGTCACATTTTGGGCACCAATCAGTAAAATCTCGTTAATATCCTATTTCATCTTCTACAGTGAAACATTACCTGAAGCGGACACCAGGGGGCACAGTTGATCCAATTTTCTAGCAATAGTATTTCTCAGTCTTTTTGCCACTTCTTCTTACTGCATTTGATGTTCTGCTCTCAGGAACCCCATATATTGTCTATATACCTTGAGAAGAAGAAAAGGCCTTTGAACCCTTTAGTTAAACAGAGTGACGGAATGACGCTGTCGAGCAGAGTTTATGAACACACTATGCAGTGTCAACAATTTATATCAAATTCATCTCTAACGTGTCAAATGTAATACAATGTTAATTAAGTAATAATCCCCTCAGAACAGGGCGTTACTGGCCAATAATGCCCTGGCTGGAAGAGCTGAAGGCCCGAGGCGAAGTCGAGGTAACCCAGCCAGGGCATTATTGGCCAGTAATGCCCTGTTCTGAGGGGATTATTACTATTATAGGCTAAATGTAGGCTTATTTCATAAATAATAGACACTTTTGTATAGTTATATAGATATTTTTAATTAAAATAAAATGGTAAATACATTAAAGCACCTCTATATACTCTTACACTGCAGATATCTATATCCACACACTGCCGCCCCCTCTGTACACACAGACACAGATAGAGAGAGTGGGTGAAAGAGCGAGACAGAGAGAGTGTGGGTGAAAGAGCGAGACAGAGAGAGTGGGGGTGGGTGGCTGATACTTGGGTGACTATGACTGACTGTGGGTTGGTGTCTGTATTAATTCACAGACACACTCAATATATAGTGATGTAGCCAAAGGTGAAGTGCTTGAAGGGAGGTATTTGGGACCCAGTACATTCCTAGGCTTGTACCCTTTCTCCTCACCCGGCGACTAGTTATGTGCCGCTTTAATAAGCCGTTCAAGCAACTACTTATTTCTGCTGTTCCTGGACAAGGAGAGACACACACAGAGACACAGAGACACACACACACACACACACACACACACCGCTCTCCAACTTGTAGTCAGTAATTAACAACGTGTTAGTTAGCGCTCCAGAGAGGAGTTAGGTATTTTGTTTTGTTCTTGCTTCTCATCTGGGAGAAAAGACCGGCAAGGGGCGGGAGGGGGGCACACATCACACACACACACACACACACACACCACACCCCCACCCACACACACACACACACAACCAACACACACACAACACACACAACACACACACACACACACGTACAAATGTGTACTTACTGCGTGGATTCTGCACTCACCTGCGATAGTCACCCCAAGGCTAGTGAAGCAAGAGGCAAAACATGAAGTATACGGTGGTGCAGTGCAAAAATCCATGTATTAGTAACACATTTTAAGACACACACACTTTAATTGTTAGAAACCAAGAGCGGTTGGACTTAGCTGAAATGTGTTGTGAAAAACTGTCACAGAGAACAAAAAAAATCAAAGTAATCTTAAAATATGCTGTTGGAATAGCACGTCTTGGTGTTGGGAGAGGATGCATTCTAGATAAGCCATGTAGAAAAGTGGAAAGGAAAGAAGATTACCTGAGTTTGTCAATCTCTCAGAGCATGAAGGACATGAGAATAACACAGACCGTTGTCATTATCCTGCAAAGTACAACAAAAGCCTCGTAGATTCTTGTTCCCTAGCAAATCAGAAAGCAGCTTAATTACCACACACGCTAATTTGAGAGGCATTCCCTCCTGGAGCCCTCCACTACTGCTTTGGGGAATGTCCAGGCTCACCGAGCTTGCTCAACCTAAGCAGTGAAATGTGTTCAGTATAAGGATAGATATTAGTATACGGACCCGATCAAATCTATTGGAATTTTCGCTTTGGGCCAAAAATGTACCTTGTCCAATAATATCTCCCCAGAAGACTGTTTCCCTGCGATCTTTCCGTGTTTATAATACAGTAAACATGGTTCTGAATAGTTATTTCCATATGCTAACTGTACATGCGGGGCCTAGCAAAACAGTTGGGCGATGTTGGTGTTCTTTGAAATGAATAGAGATTTTCTTTTTTTAGGCTACTTAAATGGAAGAGTGTGCTCGTCTAACTATAGACTGCCGCAGCAACACGTTATTAGGGGCTGAGCTGAGACACACAGCGCTACAGCCGCGTTCGTCACCCGACCCGTGGGGCCTAGGGTAGTGTTCAGTTGATTTGACAAACTCACCACTTGCCCTGACGATGCAACCCGGAGTCGTGCAGGGAGTCTTTCAAAAGGGTGATTAAAGGCTTGCTCAAGACAGCACTGGACGTTCATGTCTCCGGCAGCCAATCATGATAAGATATGACGGGGGGCGTAAGTAGAGGGAGCGGGAGGCCGAAACGGTGTGAAGGACTGTCGCTCCCACGCTGCCCGCCCACCCCGGAGCTGCCGCCCGCGCGTCCCGGGGGATGAGGGGAGGGGCTGAGGGAAGAGAAGCTGGTGTGGGGACTAAAGGGATGAGAAGAAGAAGGATTACTCCAGAGAAGAAATAGACAGAACCCCCCCCTCCCATACTTCAGCCCCCCCCCTTTTTTTTCGCTCCCCCCCCCCCCTCCACTCTTTGCCAGAAATAAAAACACCCACGTAGAAAACCAAGGCATCTTCTCCTCTTTTTTCCTTATTTCTTAGTCCTTTACAAGCCTCCCGCTATGGCACCCCCCCGCCCCGCTCCCCACGCCCGCAGTGTGAGCGCCTGTTTGATTAAGTATGTCTCATGGAGGAGAGGGTGTTGAAGGGACCCGAGCGGATATTTATGACCAGAGGGACCTCTTGTATCATGAAGGAGAGCCGCTGCCCATGGTTATGAGGCGCTTGAAAGATGTCTCATGGAGGAGATGGTGCTAGGGAGCGCTGGAATCGAAAAGAGGTGTATCATGCAGGAGGGAGAGGCGGGAAAGGGTTGTTAGGTTTTTGCTCAGACGATTGATGGAAAGATTTAGTCGTAATGCAGGGTGAGGTGCAGGGGACTTGCGCTGAATTGAAATATGTCTCATGGAGGAGAGGTGCACGGGGTACCACGCCGCTGAAAGATCCGTGTGTCTCATGGTAGGAGAATTGGACTAGAGGAGGAGGCGTGTGAAGGCGGAGATGCAAAGAATGGTCTCAGCAGTGAGAGGTGCAGGGAGCGCTGAAGATGTCTCACATGCAGGAGGACGAGGTTGCAGGCGAGCGGCGAAAGTGTCTTCATGTGAGGAGAGGTGCCCATTTGGGAGCGTGTTGAATAGAGCTGGTGATAAATGGAGAGATGGTGAAGTGATCGTCTTTGGTTCTGCCCCAGAGTTTTTTGAATGAAACATTGTTCATGAAGGAGAGGTTGCCAGGGAAGGCTGAAAGACGTGCTCATGGATGGAAGGTTGCAGGGAGCGTGAAGATGTATCATGGAGGAGAGGGTGGCAGGGTAATGTTCGCTGAAAGATGTCTCTTGGCACCCGGCAGAGTGCAGGGAGCGCTTGAAAGAGGGGTTGCACGAATGGAGGACGATGAGGGGACGGGCGATCCTCAGGGACGTGATGAGGAAGAGGGGTTGGTTTCTGTCAGAATGGAGGAGAGGTGAAGGGGAGAGAGATGGAAAGAAGTGCCTCTTAGGAGGAGAGGTGCAGGGAGCGCTGAAAGATGTCTCATGGAGGAGAGGTGCAGGGAGCGCTGAAAGATGTCTCATGCAGGAGAGGTGCAGGGAGCGCTGAAAGATGTCTCATGGAGGAGAGGTGCAGGGAGCGCTTGCTAACTGTGGGCTATAGTTTCTTCATATATCAGTGACAAGTGCCTTATACTTTATATCAGGGGACTCAACTCCAGTCCTCAAGTCATTCCCGCTGAGAACTCGCTCACTCTTCCCGCTGAGCACACGTTCACTCCTCTTCCCGCTTAGCCCACGCTCACTCCTCTTCCCGCTGAGCACACGCTCACTCCTTCCCACTGAGCCCACGTTCACTCCTCTTCCAGCTGAGCACACGCTCACTCCTCTTCCCGCTGAGCCCATGCTCACTCCTCTTCCCGCTGAGCCCACGCTCACTCCTCTTCCCGCTGAGCACACGCTCACTCCTCTTCCCACTGAGTCCACGCTCACTCCTCTTCCCGCTGAGCCCACGCTCACTCCTCTTCCCGCTGAGCCTACGCTCACTTTCACATGGGGTTCCTTAACCAAAAAAAGATTGTGAACCACTGGTCTATGGGGGTGCAATGGTCAAACACTTGGACAGCCCCAGTTCTACAAGCAGTTTGGGGGTTATGTATTCGGCCTTCCAGTTGCAGAGGTGCAAAAATTGAAGCTAAAAATATCAAGTTTTATCACAGAACCATTTTCTCCAGTCTCACCATCAGGATAAATAACACCCATAATCCCAAGTGCTGAGGAAGTCTTGTATGACCGTCTTGTACAGAATGATTACATTGTATATGATAACGTATTATCTGATGTAGCTTAAAACGATTTCATATGATGAGGTTTAGTATAAGTTTTCATCTGGTGAAGTTTAGTTGGATGAAGACCTGTATGATAAAATTTTGCATGAAATGTAAAATGAGGATATTTTAATATGAACATTTGTCAGTATGATATAGTTTTGCATGACAATGTTTTATATGATAAGTGATGGATACCCAGGTATATCACATGAGTTGTTAGCCTTGTGAGTGAATTGATAATAAAAACAAGAGCAGTATGTTGTTAAACGTAAAGAAAACTTGCCATGTAAAAGGTTAAACATTGATGGATTTGTTCTGGATGCTTTTCAGCTATTATGTAAATGTTAAATAATGCACATCTTATTTCATTTTTATTGTGTACTGATTATGATTCATTTTCTGCTTGTAGAACTCTTATTAGAATGAGATATTGCATCGTAGAAGCTCATCACGGCGAGAGACGCGCTGGCTCGGGTTTTATACCCCCTATTGCTGCTGAATACTGATTACACTGCAATCCCGCATCACATCTTTCATTGTTATATATTTTTAGTTCCAATTTTCTGGCTTGAAAACAATGGTAATAATGACACCTTGCAATGCAAACCAATGTATCTGTTTGTATCGGGACGGAACAATGCCCCTTTCAGATTGTTCCAACACTTCAATGTGTGGCAACTCTCCTTTGAAAAATGAAAAGCACCAGAAAATGTCTTTGTGGTTTTATATTACTTAGCGTAGTAATTTTCAGGCTGTACAGATGTAGCTGGTAACACGTCATATATCGGTGTAATTCAGACTATCACAGAGTTTCTATATGTGAATATTGGCACGTATGTTGTAATAAATCGCCACATGTCCCACCAGAGAGAAAAATGAAGCCCACTCAATGTATACACATAAAGACTAATGTGAGCAGAGTGCTGGAGAAGGAGTAGGATGGGTAGATGGCAGACTAACTATCCTTGGTGTTTTGTTTTCGCCTGTTAAAGTTTTTCGTGTCTGGATTTTGACTTTGGTTTTGCCAAAAGTGTGGTGTTTGTCTTGCATTATGGATAACATATGAATTTGTTAAACGCATGTTTTAATCTGCATCTGTTTAAGTACTTAATATTTAAGTGTATGTATGTATACACACTTAAATATTTACTACTTAAACAGATTTAAATATATATATATATATATATATATATATATAAAACACAATATATTTAGCAAATATAATGATCATTAAAATAGTGTAGATTATGAAGACTGGTACAGCCACATTTCCCTTTTAAATGTCTGCTTTTATTTATTACATTTTGATCGGTCTGCCTGTCCCTCTGTGAGTTCACTCTTTTCCTCTTTTAACCATATACACAGATTTTATTATTAATAAGAAAATAAGGTACAGAAACTGCGCAGGGTTAACAGGATTGACTTCTTTTTAGCGAACGGACTCTCGGCGCTCGCTTCATCGGAAACGTCACGTCATCATCACTAACTTCCAGTTTGAATTTCATCATTTTAAATGTTTTGAGGCAAAGGATCATTAGTAGAAGCGATAGAAAAAGTAGAGCAAATAGGAAAGCATCATTAAATATGAAGTCAGAACAAAGTGTAACGCGCCTAGAGCACGAGGTCACTTGGGTTCCTGATAGTTCAGTAACTGGTTTCCCATACAACGATCTGGGTGTGAGACATTTGGTACTATTATCTTTATCTAGTCTTTGATCATCCAGCCACATTTTTAAATACCAAATATGACAGTCGCAGTGCAGTGGGTTATAGGATAAATTTAACTTTTTAAGGTTCTTTAAGTTGTCAAATGTCCCAGAGGGTATTGATGTCAGCAGGTTCTGTTGCAAACACAGTTCTTCCGTAGTGTTAGGAAAAGATGGTAAGTTTTCCAGTTTTCTGAGGCTGCAATCCACTTTTAATGTACTAGAAGTCAAATCTGTACATATGCATTTTCTTGGGCATATATATCCATTGGCGGTTGCCAGCGACAGGAGCTCAAGTAGAACTATCATTGGACCGAGTCGCATTCTGAAATGAAAAGTAAAGGATTAGTAATTAAACAGATACTAGGACATTTTTTTTAAATTTAAACACAATGGATGGGGGGAGGGGGGTATTCACTACAGGTTTATCACACCCCAATACCAAGTCCAGTTAATACAGGATCGTGGAGATGAGATAACCGAACCTAACCTTGGTGAATACGACCTAACGTGTAAATATACATTGAACCTTTTTAATGTCATAAAAGGCCCTCTGACAAAGGTACTAAAACTATTATTTTTCTATATTTCACTTATAGACACACATGCTGAGGTTGAAGCAATAAATAACAAAGTTCCAATCAACGGAACTTCATCAGGGGTAATACTAATAATTATTAATATTACACCCCTGATGAAGTTCCGTTGATCGGAACGAAACGCGTAGGGTTGTTGTACTTTATGCCAACGGTAACCCCTATAGTGCCTCAGTACATTGTACGGCCTCAGCGCGGTACACATGGAGGACTATTTTTGTGGGATCCGGTTAGCTTGACCAGTTGGAGCTGACGGACTTTCCCACTATCCTCTGACGTCACTGAAATGCGGCCAAGCAAACATCGCGTGATCCTTCCACTGAAGTCGAGCCGACCACACAGACGCACAGAAGAGAGAGGGAGACGCCCGCATTTCCCTTCCGATTGCCCGTGTGATGGCAATCTCCCACACTATATTTTAACCTGCTACATTGTAAGTAGCCATTTGTCTTTTGCGTTATAAACCTCATCTCGCAGTACTTCCCCATATTGGTTCTTATCATTTACAGGATTATTCAGAGTGGGGAATTTACACTCACATCCCAGCAAGAACGTTTTTGATAGTTTGTATTCACAGTGACTTCCATCCTCTGTTTGTCTGCACAGTTGCGCCCTATATCCAATTGTCTAGTTTATATTTATTTATATATATATATATATTTTTTTTTTATTATACACACAATATATTAAACAGGTGAAAAGAGAAACCTGGGAAATATGCAAATTTAAATCATTTGAATACTCTTTGCATATTTAAAGTAGTTTATTTCTCTCTTTTTCTCTTTTATTTTGTCTCTCTCTTCTCCCCTCTCCTTTCCATAAAACACAAACCCTTTTCAGAGTCTGCTGGAAGATACCATCCAATGTTGGGCTACAAGAACATAACGTGAAGTCTGTGCTAATGAGATATACATCGGCCGCTGTTTTGCATATAATTAGCTTTGTGGATATATGGAAAAAAAGATGTGTTCTGTTTTAGGTAACGAACGTAATTGAGTAAGCGTACTCACCTGTTGATATTTAAAACTCACAGGTATATATTAAGAATACTGTGCTGCATCTAAGCGCAACACAGGTAACGTTGCCACTACGCGTGCTGCGGACTGGTGACGCCTCCTTTTCCCCTGCGGTAAACATTAAAAAAAGTGCGAGGGGGGGAGGGGGGGAAAGGCACGCCATCTTAATTTTAAGAAAGGGAGGACACCAGTCTCTATCATAAAAGTATTTGCATTTCAGTGTACATACACAGAAAAAGTGCCAATTGCAATATATATATTGCAGATTAAATAGACATGCTGTATACTAAAATAGAGAAAACTTACACAGCTGACACACTCGCCCGAAGAGACTCGCCCGTTTCGGGCTACGGCCCTTTGTCAAGACAAAGTGGTAAATCTCCTCCTAGAAACTGGGCACAAACCCCATGAGATTCTCTGCAGTGACAGCTCGTGTGAGCACAGGAAACGTTATAAACGCAGTGAAAGGGTTACATAGTGTTACCCTCACAGAATGGTAAGCGACTCAGTGCCCCTCATGCCGTACTCTGCAGTGAGTCGTGCCACTGTGCCACGTGATAATGACCAATAAGGTCGAAACTTTGTGTTTGGCTCAATAAATGAGTTAGTTATTCCAAATCCGTTTGTGCCCTGTGTTCCTTCAACTATTACACTGGAGTGACGACATTATGTAGGACCACATTTACTAAGCAGGGCAGTATGTGAGACCCAAAGGGCCCCAAGGTACCTCTGGTAACAGACAGGGTTTCATAGAATATCATTGCTTAGAAAAGACGGGTCCTTACTAAATATAATGCGGCTCAGAGGCTGGCCTGAGATGGAAATGTTGCTACAAATCATATAAAATAGGGGTCGTAGAGAGAGAATGCTTAACTCCAAGAGCGGCCAACTCCAGTCCTCAAGGGCCACCAACAGGTCAGGTTTTCAGGATATCCCTGTCCAGCACAGGTGCAGTCAAAGGCTGAGCCACCTTTCTGAATCATGGTATTCCTGAAAACCTGACCTTGTGGTGGTTGAGGACTGGAGTTGGCCGCCCGTATTCTGCTCCATTCACTTCTTTCATTAATAGTTTTCTGTGATGGCCGGATCCGTGTATGGAACATGTATTCCCTCTACATGCTTTTACGCCAAGGGTTCAATTATACCAAACGCTGCTGGGCGGCGGCGCTATTCTGTGATGTCACCCTGCGCTGCCGCTGATCAGCATAGTGATTATACCAGGGAGCCGGTGGAGAGCAGGCAAGGAGGCGTGGCGAAGGCGTGGCGAAGGCGTGGCCGGGAGCTGTTTGCCCTCATTGGCTGGAACCGCTCACAACAAATCTCAGATCACGCCGGGAGACAGCCACTCAGATCACGCCGCAGCAGCTATGTGCGCTGCTATTGGGTTTTTTAAAAAGTTGTTTTTCAGGCGCGCTGCGCCGTGTGGCACCGCACCTTTTCCTGTATAATCGTGGTCTAAGCTGCTGTGTACATGGCGGCACCATACCCAAATAAATAACCACTTTAAAAGCAATTTGTTGCTTGTGCAGAGGCACAAACTAGCGTGATAAAGTGATACTCATTGTTCTGTCTTTTTGTGCAGGGCTTGAGTTAATTTGGCTTTCCAATGTCAAGTAACTTCACAAGAGCATAATTATCTGTGACCGGTGTGTGGGGGGAGGAATGCGCTTATAATTGATACCATCGTATAACATTGAGAAGTAGTCTTCAATTCTAAAACTCTGCAACATTTAACCTTCTTTGACTTACACATGTTTAGCGGTACATTAATTAATTTGTGGGCTCAATATATTTCTTTTACAGAATGTATCTCAGAAATTCAATGAAGTGGCATTTTAATTGTCAAATTTTGCTTGTATGTAGCTGTTTTCCAAAGCCAATAAAATTAGAGGAAATAAAGATGGCAGTTAGCTTGATGGTGCGTGAAATTAAGAAATGAAACTTTGATAAGGCAAATATAACATTCCATATTTAGAATAGAGAGAGGTTATATGTCTTGTGTTTAAACATACTTGTGGGTAGCGTAGAATCAAATTAAATGATGTATCTGGATTAATTATATTAATATATTTGTATCAGCATTTATTAATTCCACTGTTATAAAGTTATTACTGTATTTCAACTTAACACCAAACAAATAATGATAAGATCAGCACAAGAGAATCAATGGTTTATAAAGGCAAAATGAAAAATAAAAGAATATATACACACACACACACATATATACACACGCATATATATATATATATATATATACACACACACACCACACCACACAACACACACACACACACACACACACATATATATATATATATTTATACTAATATACATACACACCACACACACAACACACACACACACACATACATATATATATACGCCACACACGCACACACACACATATATATATATATATATAATATATACGCGCGCACACACACACACACACACACCACACACACACCACACACACACACACACACACAACACACACCACACACACCACACACACACACCAACACACCACACACACACAACACACACACACACACACACACACTTTGTGTCATTTCAATCAAATTCTCCCAGCTGCCACCAAACAGAGGACACGCCGGGAGTAAAGACTACGGCACCATATTTATCACCAAAGAAAGCCCCGCCACTACCGATGGGAATGGGTTTCATGGTGAGACCCGGTGCAATACTTTTCCCCAGTATGTGCTGCCCAGAGAGTGTGATAAATGATCGAGTTAATTTGTGGTTAGAGATCAAGCTGCAGAACAACAAAAACCTTCATCTATTATTTAGCAATCTGCTGCATGCCTGCCCAGTACTGAAATGGTTAAAAAGAAGTATTGAGGGTCCTATGTTTACAAACTCTCATAAAGTATACATTTAATAAGGAAAAACTGTACTAAGTTAATCACAGAAAAATATGTCATTGTTCTAATACTAGTTTATTTGTCTTTGCTGAAACCAGAGCCTATGCTAATGCTAACCCGACAGGTATTAACCCGACAGGTATTCCCCCCGACAGGTATTAACCCGACAGGTATTAACCCGACAGGTATTCCCCCCGACAGGTATTAATCTCTGGGGGTGATTTATCAAATTCTCTCAGCTGTAAACTAAAGTAAAACTAGTGTAAATCTACTATATACTGCACATAATATATACTATATACTGCATATAGTACTATATACTATACAAACTATATACTGCACATACTATATACGGCATATACTATATACTGCATATAGTACTATAATACTATACAAACTATATACTGCACATACTATATACGGCATATACTATATACTGCATATAGTACTATAATACTATATAAACTATATACTGCACATACTATATACTGCATGTACTATATACTGCACATACTATATACTGCATATACTATAGGCTATATACTGCACATACTATAGACTATATACAGGCATACCCCGGTTTAAGGACACTCACTTTAAGTACACTCGCGAGTAAGTACATCTCGCTCAATAGGCAAACGGTAGCTCACGCATGCGCTTGTCAGCACGTCCTGAACAGCAATACTGTCTCCCTACCTGTACCAAAGCTGTGCGCAAGCGGGGAGACTATAGAGCCTGTTACACATGCGTTATTTACATCAGTTATGCACGTATATAACGATTGCAGTACAGTACATACATCGATAAGTGGGGAAAAGGTAGTGCTTCACTTTAAGTACATTTTCACTTTACATACATGCTCCGGTCCCATTGCGTTCGTTAATGCGGGGTATGCCTGTACTGCATAGATTGACCAAATAAGGAAATACAGTGAATTTCAACAGTAATGTCTTTTTTGTGCCCCAATTTTGCAAAGGGTAGACGTTGATAAATAACCCCCATCAGTGAACATTTTATTTAGAAAACACAGAAGTATTATAATTGATGCAAATACCTGTAAGCCAGTTACCTTTAGTTTCTAAACGGGTGCATGTAGGTCCACATGTATTTTCCTGCATACTGCTTAAGCCGTCCCCAGTACAATTGTCACTGACAAATACCCCTTCCAAATTCAAAAAGAGGATGATACAGCAGGTTCCTGGGAAAGGACGACGCAGTGAAACACTATTGGTGGATTCACTAGTTTCAAAGACAAAGCCTTTGATGTCTTTGCACTCACACTGCACTCACACTGCATCAAACGATGCATCACACTGCACTCACACTGCATCAAACGATGCATCACACTGCACTCCCAATGCATCACACTCCATCACACTGCACTCACACTACATCACACGAGGCATCACACTGCACTCACACTGCATCAAACGATGCATCACACTGCACTCAAGATGCATCACACTGCACTCACGATGCATCACACTGCACTCATGATGCATCACACTGCACTCACATGATGCATCACACTGCACTCACACTGCACTCACTCTGCATCTGATGGTGTTGACGGGGCACGTTATTTTGTTGTCACTACAGATAAGAGTCATTGCCTCTGGCAGGCTCGGACTCAGGAAAGGCCCTACAAGCAAACTAATGTTTTCGAAAGATAAGAGCCTGCAAGTTTTCTTTTTCCAAAGACAGAGTTGTGTTAATATTCATGAACACAGCCCAGAATACATTTTTTTTTCATTAAAAACGTAACTTTATGAATATTGCATTTTGGAAATGTTTCTTTCAGTAAAGTTGACCTGTGGAATGCATACCACTCACAAATTCTTGTTTTGTAAAACCATCAATATAATGTATGCAGTAAATTGTAAACATTATAACTTGTGAGATATTTGAATTGTTCCGAGTTCCCAATATTATTTTTATTTGTATAATCCTCCTTACCCGCTCTAAAGAAGGTCCTATCAGATTAGCTATGCACGCAGGCAGTGCTCAGTCTCTCAGGTAGGTGCAGGGTGCTAGGAGGGTGCAGGGTGCTGGGAGGGTGCAGGGTGCAGGGAGGGGGCTGGGAGGGTCAGGGGGCTGGGAGAGTGCAGGGTGCTGGGAGGCGGCTGGGAGGGTGCAGGGGGCTGGGAGGTTGTACTTATCACAGGGTGTTTGTACTTATCACAGGGTGTTTGTACTTATCACAGGGTGTTTGTACTTATCACAGGGTGTTTGTACTTATCACAGGGTGTTTGTACTTATCACAGGGTGTTTGTACTTATCACAGGTGTTGTACTATCACAGGGTGTTTGTACTTATCACAGGGTTGTTTGTACTATCACAGGGTGTTTGTACTTATCACAGGGTGTTTGTACTTATCACAGGGTGTTTGTACTTATCACAGGGTGTTTGTACTTATCAGGTTAACTTATGTTTTAATAAAACGCAGAGGCCTTGTACCTTCAGACCTTGTTTGAGGTTATTTATTTCATTGTTATTGCGTTTGGGTCTGAGGTGAGGTATGGTCACTGAGAGGTGAGGGTGGGTCACTGAGAGTGAGGGTTGGTCACTGAGAGTTGAGGGTATGGGTCACGAGAGGTGAGGGTTGGGTCACTGCGAGGTGAGGTTGGGTCCACTGCGAGGTGAGGGTTGAGTCACTGAGAGGTGAGGGTTGGGTCACTGAGAGGTGAGGGTATGGGTCACTGAGAGGTGAGGGTTGGGTCACTGCGAGGTGAGGGTTGGGTCACTGAGAGGTGAGGGTTGGGTCACTGAGAGGTGAGGTTGGGTCACTGAGGTGAGGGTTGTCCACTGAGAGTTGAGGGTATGGGTCACTGAGAGGTGAGGGTTGGGTCACTGAGAGGTGAGGGTTGGGTCACTGAGAGGTGAGGGTTGGGTCACTGAGAGGTGAGTGTATGGGTCACTGAGAGGTGAGGGTTGGGTCACTGAGAGGTGAGGGTTGGGTCACTGAGAGGTGAGGGTTGGGTCACTGATAGGTGAGGGTTGTTCACTGAGAGGTAGGGTGGGTCACTGAGAGGTGAGGTTGGGTCACTGAGAGTGAGGGTTGGTTCATTAGAGGTTGAGGGTTGGTCACTGAGAGGGGGTATGGGTCACTGAGGGTGGGTGTTGGTCACTGTGAGGGTGAGTGTATGGGTCACTGAGAGGTGGAGGTTGGGTCACTGAAGAGTTAGGTTGGGTCACTGAGAGGTGAGGGTTGGGTGCTTCCTCACAGTCCATGATATTGAATGAGATACATTCAACTCTATGATATTAACCATTTTGCAGCCAACTTTATTGCAAAAAATACGTACGTGCTTCAGTTCTATTAATTGTTGACATCATCACTAACATATTCATAGTATGTGCGCTGTAGGGCAGATGTGCGCTGTAGGGCAGATGTGCGCTGTAGGGCATTTGTGCGCTGTAGGGCAGATGTGCGCTGTATGGTGAGGTATCATGCAGAGACACAGAGGTAATTGCGTCTTGCTATTAACTTGTAAACGATACAAAAACAAAATATATATATTTTCTGACTTTCATAATCTTTTGTTTCTTTATAGAAACTGTGCTCAATGTTCCTATAATTGTAATATGTGCAGAATCAAAGCTAATAAATTAATGCATTACCATAATTAATGGCATTATAATTGAATCTATGACATGTGAATGAATAAATGTTTCTCTTCATGGTATGTAGTTTTGTTAACAGAACAATTAGAGATGTACTTTAACATATCCTGAAACTAACGGACACTTCTTTTTCAACTTCATCTACTATGTAACTATCTTGATAAAAAATATATATTTGTGAATATTTCCTGAGGAGCCTTTTGGCAGCTAACTGTAAAGACGCATAGATCCGGATTCACAAAGCAGGGAATCGCAACCCCACACCGCATTCATTTCCACTGACGTGATCGGCAGTTAATCGAGCTGCAGTTCAAGCAATATCCTACATGATTTAAAAACATTTTTTTTTAAATAAATCAGTTCTGTACTATGAGAAAATGCTTGTAGCATTTAATTTTTTATTTTAATTTAAAGACATTGTTAATGTATTCTAATGTAACAAGCATTTTTGTTTATATAGCAAGCATTTACAAAGTTACATCCCCTTCCTCTTCTGAGACAGGCTCTGGTCCTGCCCTCTGTGTAGCAGTGCACCAATTGTATCTAGGGCCTGCCTGGTCACATGCTCTTCCACACAGAACTTTGCATTCTGGGTACTCTTGTGCAGCCGTAACAGTGAATTAAATAACCCCCGATTTGGCGATCGATTACAGGAGAACGGATCGATCGGCAGCTTAGCTAATCACTTGTCAGTGTGCAGATTGTATTGATGCACATATTGATCTGCAGCTTAGCTAATCACTTGTCAGTGTGCAGATTGTATTGATGCGCAGATTGTATTGATGCGCAGATTGTATTGATGCGCAGATTGTATTGATGCGCAGATTGTATTGATGCGCAGATTGTATTGATGCGCAGATTGTATTGATGCACATATTGAATGGAAAAAAATTGAACTGCAGCTTTAAATATCCAAGTTAATTTATATAAATGTGTAACGCTTCTCGCCCGGCGCCTACGGACACTTGGTGACTATGTACATGGCTGGGCTCTGTCTCCCATACCTTGTCAGGGTGTTGGACACACGCAGGCTGGGCTCAGTGTCACGGTAGCTTATGACAAGATATAATGAACACCAAATATCTGGGTTGAACTGAACAAGGCTTAGATATAATAAAATATCATTTATTCCTTAAAAAAGGTGAACACAGCAATATAGTACAATTAACAGGCAAGAAGGTAACACTTACTTAGGGTTGGGGGATGGAGAAGTATCAGCAATCCGGTGACATTCCAGGTGGATTCAGAAGCACAACTAAAAACTGTAGGGTTGACACAGTTTATATACCTGTGTAACCCTATTCTTAACATTGAATACAGACTATTGGTGAACAATTATCTGTATCCAATCCCTAACGTGGAGACACAGATTAACCCATGCCCCCCAGCTAATTAGCCCATGTGTACAAGGACTCTATGGGTAGCCCCATAATTAAATCAGGGGCGATGACCAGTTTACCAAATGAAGTATCTGCATTGTTTGTAGGTGTAGACATAACACTTACAAACCACTCCAGTTTGATGATTCTCCACCCTCAGGTAACAATTAGAGTGGCAGAGTCTGTTGATTAGTACTTGGTCTGTTGATTAGTACTTAGTGTAAACAATCCGGGCAGTTAACTTTTGATCACAGTGCTTAGGCTCAATCAGCCGGCTGCCCTTCATGACCTATTTAGCATAGCAGATGGTCTGCATTTTCAGAGCAGATCCAAAATACCATACATATATACTTTAATATCTACACATATTAATAAGTTCCATTCTGGTGGGCTATAGTAACTATACACAGGACAGTGTGACTATATAGTAACTATACACAGGACAGTATGACTATATAGTAACTATATACAGGACAGTGTGACTATATATTAACTATACACAGGAACATATTTACATTACTAACTGAGGCTCCTCCAACCGTCACTCCCAGGAACCTCAGTGCTACAATCTCCAGTCTCACAATATACACCCTGATGGTGATGTCACTGGTCCCCATGCATAACATGGCAGTGGCTTCTTTCCTGCTGTCAGTCTATAACATGTGATGGGACTGGGCGTTACGCTGTGTGAGCCCACATAGTTAAACCCTAAAGCCGGTTAACCCCTTAATTAGAATAGTACCTCTCAGAGGGGCGCTAGTTTAGGGGGTACGTTTGAATGATTTGATGCCCTCAAAATTGCACCTACAAGTGACTTGAGAGGGGATTGATTTCCAGGCGACGCCTGTTTGTGTTATGTCGCTATGTGTCCAACAAGAGTTAACATAATCAGCACCCCCCCCCCCCATCTCAACTTTATTGGCTTTCTGATTAGGACGGGGTATGCTAAGGGTAATGAAATCACCTAATTAACAAACACTCCCCAATTTAGAGACGCACTAAGAAATGCAACTTGTAATTAATTTCCAGGGAAACAGAAGAAAACCACATTTGTGCTTTTAGAATGGTTCGATGAGATTAGGGAATCAATTTGATTGGTAAATTATTTATAACGAGGCTTTGTGGCCACGTATGTGGGATTACCCCACTTTGTGGCCACGTATGTGGGATTACCCCACTTTGTGGCCACGTATGAGGGATTACCCCACTGAATTGTAACATGAAGAACCGCACGGGTTCACTAGAAAATCCCTCATAATTATTCTATCTTTCCAAGCAGTGTTATTGTGTCTTGTGACTCTCATAGTTTCTTGTGCTTTGAGCCCGTGAGGAGAGCTCATTCATTGTAACACGACAAGCTAATCTTTTGGACATCCTAACAGCGCATGACATCAAAATAAGTAGAACCAGAGCTAGGGCAATTAGAACAAGGTCCCTTACAAAGAACTGATGACAATTAATAGGCCAAGGTCTTCTACAGCCGGTCATTTCATTCCCCGTGAGGTTGTAAAAAGGTCTCATGGAGGCTGGTTCTGGCGTGGCACATCTCACATTGCCAGCGTTTCTGGCAGAACGCTGGGAATCCAGCCAGTGCTTCAGATACAAAATGCTACAGTCACAGTTCCAAGGATTGTTGGACACATCGACTTCCTCCAGGTTACGCAAGTGGTCAAAGGCCCCGGTGGGGACAGTGGTCAGGCTGTTGTTT
Source organism: Ascaphus truei (assembly GCA_036426205.1). NCBI lineage: Eukaryota > Metazoa > Chordata > Amphibia > Anura > Ascaphidae > Ascaphus > Ascaphus truei. Next base: position 968,499 of record CM071582.1, on the reverse strand, counting down.
TGCAGGTAAAGTCTGATAGTGCTCTGCGGGAGGGAAGGCACATCTCGGAGCTGCTTAAAACTGCAGTTGACGATGAATCCTTTCCGCTCTATTGTTGTACAAAAGCAAGAGAGAGGACACGACTCAACACTGAATGTGGAAATAAGCAGCAACTGGAGAAGTTTGTGACAAATCAAGATCGTTGTCTTGGACATTGTGTGTCTGGAAAAAAAGGAAAAACACATTTCAGTTTATATTTTGTACAGAAAAGTTTTTTTCACAAACTATATACTTACATTTTTACACGTGTTTAAGAAAGACAATTAGAGAATTAAGCACTCCTTATAGAACTCCTTATTTTTCTTTTAGTTTCTGCCACATCGTTCCTATTGTTGTTTTCATGTGTATTAAATGGTTAACAATGAATTGTTTTACAATGTTTTGCACCACAAAATGATTGCGATATATTGTATTTTTGTGTCTCCGTAGTACTGTGCATTATTCCATTTGAAACCTGCTTCCGTTACAATTTTTCATCTAAAGGTTCTAATTCATCCAACTGTCTTTGCAACGTCTCTTTTCTTTGTGCTGAGCTAACCAATTTGCAGTCTGCATTTTACTGCTTGGGTATCTGAAAAATGTTCTTTGCTTCTTAAAGGTATTTGAACGTTACTGACATACACTTATTTAGAACATTACTGACACACTTATTTAGAACGTTACTGACACACTTATTTAGAACGTTACTGACACACTTATTTAGAACGTTACTGACACACACTTATTTAGAACGTTACTGACGCACTTATTTAGAACGTTACTGACACACTTATTTAGAACGTTACTGACATACACTTATTTAGAACGTTACTGACACACTTATTTAGAACGTTACTGACGCACTTATTTAGAACGTTACTGACACACTTATTTAGAACGTTACTGACACACTTATTTAGAACGTTACTGACATACACTTATTTAGAGCGTTACTGACACACTTATTTAGAATGTTACTGACATACACTTATTTAGAACGTTACTGACACACTTATTTAGAACGTTACTGACACACTTATTTAAAACATTACTGAAACATACTTATTTAGAACGTTACTGACACACTTATTTAAAACATTACTGAAACAACACTTATTTAGAATCAACGTTACTGACACACTTATTTAAAACATTACTGAAACACACTTATTTAGAACTTACTTCACACTTATTTAGAACTGTTACTGGCATACACTTATTAGAACGTTTACTGACACACTTATTTTAGGAAACGGTACTGACACAAGACTTATTTAGAACGTTGACTGACAACACTTATTTAGAACTTAACTGACCACTTATTTAAACATTACTGAAACACAAACTTATTTAGAACGTTCCTACTGACACACTTATTTAACAACATTCCTGAAACACCCTTTTTAGAACGGTTACTGACACCTTATTTAAAACATTACTGAAACACACTTATTTAAGAAAAAAAAAGAACTAAGAAAAGAACAGAAAAAAAAAAAAGAAAAAGTAAAAAGAAAACACTAGAATAAAATAGAAAAGAAACATAAAAAAAACAAAAATATAACCCTCCCTTCACCCCATCCCCCCCCCCCCACCCCTCTCCCCCCCGGTCCCACTCCCTCCCCCCACCCCCGCTCACCGCCGAATCGCCCCCCCAGGCTCTCCCACTCCCCACTGGGCACCTCTGTTCCCGCTCCCCGTCCAATTGTTCTACCCTCCTCTCCCCCAGGCGTCCTCCCCCCCTCCCCTCCCCCCTTTGTGCTCTCCCCTGCTCTGTCCCCCCTCAACCCCCCGCGTTTCTTCACTCCGGTTAGTGCCCCACCCTAACCCCCCCCCCCCCCCATCCCCCCCGCCCGCACCCTTCCCCCTCCCCCCCCCTCTCTCCCGCCCTTTCCCCCCGCCCCCCCTCCCCCACCCTCCCCCCCCCCCCCCCCTCTTCCCCCCCCCCCCCCCCCCCAAAAAGAAAAAAAAACAACAAAAAAAAAAAATACCTAAAAACAAAAAAAAAAAAAAAAAAAAAAAAAAAAAGAATAAAAAAACCCCCCACTCCCCCCCCCACCCCCCCTCCTCCCCCCCTCCCCCTCCACCCCGCCCCCCCCCCCTGCCCCCTCCCCCCCGCCCCCTTACCCCCCGCCCTATACCCGCCTTTCGTACGTCAATGCCCCACAACTACTCCCTCGTCTCTCCCCCGCCTAACTCCCGGCAGGAGCGATGCAAGAGCGCCTTCCCCCCCCCCCACTCCCCCCCCCCACCCCCCGTCCCTTCCCCACCCCCCCCCCCCTCACTCCCCCCTCCCCCCCCCCCCCCCCCCCCCCCATTCCACCCCCCCCCCGCTTACCCCCCCCCCTCCACCCCCCCATTTCACTTGGCCCTATCCGCCCTTCCGCTTTTTCGTTCTCCCCACTACCCACCTCTGCCCGCCGCAGCCCCGCCAACCCGCCCCACCACCCGTCCGAGGCACACACATCACCCAAGCCCTACCCCCCCCTGGGCACCTTCCACCCCACCCACACCTTAACCCACACAACACGACACCTTATTAGAACGTTACTGACACATTACTTAAAACATACTGAAACACAACATGTTTAGAACGTTACCTACACACTGATTAAAAACGTACGGAACACACGTTATTTTAGAACGTACTGACCACAGTTAACCTTTAACTCAACACTTATTTAAACATTACTGAAACACACTTATTTAGAACGTTACTGACACACTTATTTAAAACATTACTGAACACACTTATTTAGAACGTACACTGACACACTATTTAGAACGTTTACTGACACACTTATTTAGAACGTTACACTTACGGCAACACTTTATTTGAACGTTACTAGACGCACTTATTTACGAACCGTTACTGACCCTTATTTAGAACGTTACTCTGAACTGACGCACTTATTTTAGAACGTTCTGACGTCCTTAAGTTTGACCGTTACGACGCCCTTTTAGAACTTTACTGACCACTTATTTAGAACGTTACTGACTCACTTATTAGAACGTTACTCTGGCGCACTTATCTTGTAGACGTTACTGTCACACATTTAGAACGTTTCTGACACACTTATTTAGAACGTTACTGACGCACTTATTTAGAAACGTTACTGACGCACCTTATTTAGAACGTTTACTGACCACTTATATTAGAACGTTACTGACGCACTATTTACGTTTACCACTTATTTAGAACCGTTACTGACCACACTTATTTAGAACGTTACTGACACACTTATTTAGAACTTACTGAAATCACTTATTTAGACGTTACTGACACACTTATTTAGAAAGTTACTACTGAACACACTTATTTACAACCTTACTGAACACTTACTTATTTATTAACGTTACTGCACACTTATAAAACATTACTGAAACACTTATTTAGAACGTTACTGACACACTTTAAAACTTACTGAACACACTTATTTGAACGTTACTTGCACATTATTTAAAACATTACTGAAACACACTTATTTAGAACGTACTGACACACTTTTTAAACTTTCTGACACTTATTTAAAACCGTTACTGAAACCACACACTTATTTAGAACTTACTAACACACTTATTTTAAACGTTACTGACACGTTATTAAACGACTACTGACCACACTTATTTAGAACTTACTGACGACAACCTTATTTAAACATTACTGGACACACCTTATTTAGAACGTTTACTGACAACTTTTATTAAAACTTACTGAACACACTTATTTAGAACGTTACTGACACACTTATTTAGAACGTTACTCGCCCACTTATTTAGAACGTTACTACCACCTTATATTTAGAACGTTCTGCACCTTATATAGAGACTTACGGACCCACTTATTTAGAACGTACTCTGGACACTTATTTAGGAACGTTTACTGACAACACTTATTTTAGAACGTTACTGACGCAACTTATTTAGTTAGAATTACCGTTGACTGACTGCGCACTGCTTATTTAGAACGTTACTGACGGCACTTATTTAGAACGTTACTGACGCACTGTTTTAGAACGTTACGCACTTGACGACACTTATTTAGAACGTTTAACTGACGCACGCCATTA
>CM071582.1:911395-964309 GCA_036426205.1 Ascaphus truei | reverse complement strand
CACTTATTTAGAACGTTACTGACGCACTTATTTAGAACGTTACTGACCCACTTATTTAGAACGTTACTGACGCACTTATTTAGAACGTTACTGACGCACTTATATAGAACGTTACTGACACACTTATTTAGAACGTTACTGACACACTTATTTAGAACGTTACTGACACACACTTATTTAAGTTGCTGGGTAAACAAAATGGCCAAGGTGCATCCTGAGCAGTTCAGTGAGGATCGTTGAAGATCTTATTACATTTCCTGGATAACTAGTAAAATGATATCTCTGCAATGTGGTCAGGACCAGACTCAGACGTTCTGTATTTCCAATGCACCCGGAGAATCTCAGTGACCCCGAAACGTGTTGTGTAAGTTGTATGGCCCATATCCATGCTGGAGAAGTGATCACCTCTATTCAAATGAATGGGACTCACACCTACTTCAACAATAGGAATACGGGTCTGTGAGGGAGATGTATCAAAGCAAATTTGGGTCAAAATGAATTCAATTTGCAATGCATTAGTGTCAACCAGGGTTGCAACCAATGCGAGTTTGACCCGGAGACTACAGGTTTTGGTCGCGTATCTCTGGGCAGCGGCGGCATCTCTCTCTGCAAATCCCGTCAACATGGCTGTGCAACGCCAAATGGCGCCCTGTTGCCATGACGAGACGCTAAGTGATGGCACTCCATCATGCGGGATTACTTTGCCATGACAACGGGGTGTCCTGTGACGCTGCGACTCCATAAGGCGTCCCATTGTCATGCCAACTTGACGCCCCGTGATGTCACGTTGTCATGGCAATGTGAGCCATTTGATGGTGTGGAGCCAAGCGGACTGAACCTTGCAGGGGGAGATGCTGCCGCCGCCGGCGGTAAGAGAAATAAATATATAAATAAAATAAATAAATGTAATAAAAAGTTATTGCAAAACGTCTCCGGGTTAGCCTTCAATAGAAGGTCGCAATCCTGGTGTCAACAGGAGGAGGAGTTAGGGAGGAGGTACACGACGCACAAAGGATAATAAGATGTATCAAACTCTGTGTGTCAATTTTTTATATTGTATTTGTGTCAAGAAGTCCGAAGGGGTATAAAGGTTCCCAGCGAATAATTTGCATCATATGTAGGAAAATCATTTACCGAAAACGCAGGCAGAGAATGGAGCGAACAAAACACACTTCTATTGACACGTGTTTTACGTTCCTGCGCCTCCCTCTCTCGGGGACATTTTGGCGCTCAATTGATGCAGAGACCGTCATTTACATTTGGTGTCTTTTCATTAAGCTGTAAAAAATCTTTGCAAAATCACCCAAAAACAGAAGACAGTTTATAGTGATAAAGATCAGGAGTTCTCTTTGTGTTCGATAAAAATGATCCATGCATAAATATAGCTATTAAAAAATCTCATTTGCATGCAGTTCTCACATCTCTGTGACTCTCTCTCTTTCCTTCACACCACATTTTCCCATCAGCTTCTATCTTTAATTTATCGAATGTCTCATTTAATTTGGTGGGATTTGCTCATTTTCCTGACACATGAAATTAATACCTAAATATTATTTATTCTGACTAAACAGCTCCATGTATTGTTTAATATATAGCTCTCTTCAATACATCTTTAATTAACCATATATTCACATCTCCAACAACGCTATTTAAAAAACTATAAAGGGATCTAAAAATAAGGCTCAGTGAATACCTCTTTCAGCCATTTGTATATGAAATAATCCCTGGTATAATCTGTAGCTCTGAACTTTATGCAGCAGTATACATTGTACTAAGTGAAATTATTATAACAGTATAAATGAATAGTATATTTCTCTGAAACTAACTCGCATACAGAACATTAACCATTGGAGGAGAATATATATCAGGCAGCATAGTTCCTGCCACCAGCAAAGGGATTAAACCAGGAGTGGCCAACTCCACTCCTCAAGGACCACTAACAGGTCAGGTTTTCATGATATCACTGCTTCAGCACAGGCACGTGCGTGGGGCCTCTGCAACCGCCACGCCCCCCAGAAAAATCTCCCGTCCCCCCTGGGGGGGGGGGGGGAGGGGGAGGGACACGAGCAAAATTATAGAGAACTAATTCACAGACATCAACAACTGCATTATAATGTATCAGACGCGTACTCTTCCTAATGTGTGTACGTATATAGTGATTTATATGGCAGCATCCTGTACATAGCGCTTTACAATACACATAATATTATAACGCAATGGGAATAAGCGCTTCAGACACAACAATAGGAAAAGGCGTCCCTGCGCCGAAGAGCTTACAATCTAAGTGAGGAGAACTTAAAGAGGCAGTAGGAGGGTGTTCTGGTAAGGGTGTCTGTAAGGGGCCACGGTCAGTGCATGTGAGATGTATCTTATACTATATTTGTGAAAGCACTGTATGCCTGTCTGCATGGCCTCTGTCCCTAGGGGAAATCTCATTGGTCCCTTGGCCCGCCCGCCCCCGCACACCTCTCATTGGCCTGAGGCGGAGTGACGGGCCAAAGGACACACAACACACACACACACACACACACCTCTCTCTATGTCCTCTCCCCCCCCATTACACTCACTCCCCCCCTCCCCGGTGCTCCACTCACCTCCCCGCCTCCGCTCCACTCTCTGCTCCACTCGCCTCCGCTCCACTCGCCTCCCTCCCACTCCACTCACCTCCCTCCACTCACCTCCTGCTCCACTCACCTCCCTCCCGCTCCACTCACCTCCCTCCCGCTCACGCCCTCCCACTCCACTCACTCCCTCCACCTCCTCCCGCTCCACTCACCTCCTCCGCTCACTCCCTCCCGCTCCATCACTCCCTCCTGCTCCACTCACCTCCACTCCCGCTCCCTCACCTCCCTCCACCTCCTCCGCTCCACTCACCTCCCTCCCGCTCATCACCTCCCTCCCGCTCCACTCCTCCTGCCCATCACCTCACCTCCCCTCCACTCCACCTACCTCCCTGCCTCCCACCTCCCTCAGCCCCTCCCTCAATCCCTCCCATCATCACCTCTCTCCCGCTCCACTCACCTCCCTCCCGCTCCACTCTACACTCCCTCCCGGCGCGGGGGACAGCAGTGGCCAGGCAGCCTGCAGCTGCCACGCGGTTGCCTAAGATGGCGCGGTTGGAGGACCCCCTTCCTCCCTCGCGAGTAACTAAGATGGCGGCGGCGGAAGGAGAGGTGAACGTAGTGTGTGGGTGTGTGTGTATGTGTGTGTGTCACTGTGTGTGTGTGTGTCACTGTGTGTGTGTGTGTCACTGTGTGTGTGTGTGTCACTTTGGTGTGTGTGTGTGTTACACTGTGTGTGTGTGTGACACTGGGGTGTGGGTGTGTTGTGGGGGACACTGTGTGTGTGGTGACACACTGTGTGTGTGTGTGTGTGGGGACACAGTGTGTGTGTGTGTGTGTGTGGACTTGTGGTGTCAGACACTCCTAGGGTTGGGGCAACCGGAGTAGACATGGGGGGCGAGGAGGCAGGAGCGGAGAGAGTGAAGGAGCGGAGAGGACGAAAGGAAGAAACATCGGGGGAGGGAGAGGAGGGACCGTAAATTTTAAGAAAACCCCCACCTCCTGTACCACTGTCCCCCCCCTCATGTTCAATTGCCCCCCTCCTGTCCCATGCCCCCGCCCTCCGTCCCCTGTCCCACCCCCCTGTCAATTCCCCCCTACCTTGTCCTCTGTCCCCCCCCTCTGTCACTCTGCAACCCCCTCCTGTCCCGTTACTCACCCCCTCTCCTGTCCACGCATCAACACACCCCTCCTGTCCACTCTCACCCCCCCCTCCTGTCCACTGTCCCCATCCCCTTCTGTCCACTGTCCCCGTCCCCTCCTATTCACTGTCCCCGTCCCCTCCTGTCCACTGTCCCCTCCTGTCCACTGTCCCCGTCCCTCCCCTCCTCCTGTCCACTGTCCCTCCCCCCTCCCCATCTCCTGTCCACTGTCCCTCCCCCCTCCCCATCTCCTGTCCACTGTCCCTCCCCCCACCTTTTCCTAGCGGGAAATTTTACTCACGGGCAACGCCGGGTCTCTCAGCTAGTAGTATCCAATTAATAGATGACGCTAATATGGGGGGAATGTAAGGAAACTATACGCTGACACATATAGATACGCTGACACATATAGATACAAGATGAAAATAATTATCTCAATCAATTACCGTCTACTGAAATTCATGATACTTCTTCCACATCAACAGCTCCGTTGATAATTATGCACTAATAAGGGAAGAACGTTTGAAACCAGATTCACTTTTCTATTAACACGAATGAGCATTTTCTCTTCTATAAATGAGAGATAAAGAGCGGCGGAGTAACCACATTTCCTGGGCCTTGCTTCGGACACTCTCCCTGCTTTTCTCGGCTGTCTTACCTTTGTTCAGTGCTGTTTCCTAGTGCTCAGCAAAGCCTTACAGCCGGGTACTGCTGTGTAATACTAACTGGATGTTCATTACTTATCTACTTTTCAAAAGCGTCAGGAAGGAAATGAGTTTTATACCAACTCATCCCCAGTTCTTGGTCTCATTGGCCATTTGCCGATAAAATACTATTTTTTTTTAAATTGACAGCATATGGTTGTTAGATGACCTTTAGATTCATTATATTTTTAGCAGGCGGAATCGGAAAAGAATGCCACAAGCATATCAGCCCTTGTACATACATCCCTGTACACGTCTTTCATTTATTTTCTGGGCTTATTTTAAGCTTGGAGTAATGAAAAACCTTTAACAGCACCGGTACCATCACATACTGAAAGAGCACGGCTGCTTGATGCTAAAACATCACTCGGGACATTTTTCAAAGCTTTTGCAGGAGTGTAAAATGAACCGCGATCTGCGTCAGTACTTTAACATCAGTGGCAAATACTAACCCCATTGGTGAACTTGTGACATGGCACGAAATATATATATATAAAAACCAAAAACGAATAGATGATACCGTTCTGTGGCTAACAGAAATGCTTTGATTTGTGCGACCTTTACGAGATACACTGATCTCTTCTTCCGGCGATGTACAATGGATAAAGCAAGAAAGGTTTACCTTACAAACAGTGCATCTTGGAATGTTATCTGACTGAAACCTATCCCTCCCCCCTGTGCAGAATGCAATTTATGACTTTACGGTGTTAAATGGTCCCTGAATGCTAGTGATGTAAGGGTATGTGTGTGTGTGTGTATATGTGTAAATATACATTTATAAAGCGCCACAGTGTATATGGTGGGGTCTGACCGGGCAAGGTTGCATAGTTAATTAGAGAGACTTCCCCAGGCTTGGTGGGCACTGCCAGCCTCTTTTTGCCAATCACCACGAAGCGCAGAAAGCCTTGCCCCAAATTTCATTGCAGCAAAATAACCTGGAACGTTTCAGGCTGCAACACCCCATACACTGACCTTGGCCCCCTGCAGACGCACTTACCAGAACGCCCTCCTACGGTCTCTGTGCGTTCTTCCTACTTACCAATTAGATCAGCGGTGCACAAACTGGGGGGCGCGAGACTGAGTGCGGGGGGCGCAGGATTTACAGAGGCCCCGCACGCTTCCCGAAGGCACTTAAATTAAGTGCCAGGGGAGCTGCAGGGCCTTTGTAAGCCTAACTTACCGTGGCTCCGGCAGCTTCTCACACGCGTCGTCATGGCAACGCGGCGTCAAAGGACGTCGCGAGGTCATGTGATGTCACGTTGCTATGGCGTCATGATGCCGGAGCTGACCCGGAGCAGGGGGGACGCGGGGGTGAGGTGACCACCGGCAGGGGGGCGCAGGGAAAAATAGTGCCCCCCTGAATTAGATTGTAAGCTCTTCGGGGCAGGGACTCCTTTTCCTAATGTTACTTTATGTCTGAAGCACTTATTCCCATTGTGTGTTATTTGTATTATTATTCACGTGTATTACTGCTGTGAAGCGCTGTGTACATTAATGGCGCTATACAAATAACGATGTACACACATACCCGCGCCTGTGCCCCCCGGAAGCGACCCACTCACAGGGGGATCGGACCCAGCACCGGCACGGTCATTCTGGCAGCAAGCTATTCCCTGCCAAACACTGACAGAGGAACCCGCTGGCCCCCGGAACTGAGCCCTGGGCCGCATTGTTACTTATATGTGTAGAGTAATTCATTTTTATTGGTTGTTATTCAAAATATTCCCCTGAAAAAACGGTAACTTTATAATTCAGATTCGCAGCACGATGGCGTCCGCTGAATACATGATGGCGGCGTTTGTATACAGTAAGTCACATTTATTCCACTCACTTTAAATAACTTATAAGTCATGAAGTGCGCACTGAATGGGATTCACGAGGGCTTTCTGCTCAGGTTTGATGAAGAGACAAAATCTAATACCAAATGTGCATTTCAAGCTATTCATTTTTATTGAATTTGATGTGCGCTCATTTTGCCGCTTGGAGCGGAGAACATCTGTCCTGGTTTTGTACCTATTTGAAAAAGTAAAAAGGTTAAATCTTTTGGCAGATCTTGAGACGGATTATTCACTTCCGAGTGTGAATGTTTATCAGCCTTTCAGCGATTTCTATTTTTGTCTCTGCAATAATGTTTTAATAAAAAAGACTCAACCTGCATTTAAATGTTAAAGTGTCTTTTGTGCATACTTTCATGCAGTTATATTTAGGAAGCAGTGCAATTTTGCAGAATAACCAATTTCCTGGGACTGATAAAATATGAAAGAAAAATGATGTTTCGAACAAATTTATGCTTATTTGAATTTTACTCCCAAAATATAGTCCTGGTTGGTTTTATTATACAGTTCTGTATTTCTTAACAAGCTAAGCACATGAAAGAGAGAGTTGCTAATAGATGTGCACTGTGGTCATGTACTTGAAAATGGGTCTTTAAATGCATTTCAGTAGCATCCTTTGCCCCGCAGGCCTATAAAACGGAATGATTTAACTAACTACCAGTGTCTTTGTGATGTGATATTAGAACTGTAATAACATAGAAATGTGATCAATCAAAAATAGATGTAAAAAAAGACAGCGGCTGACTGATACTTTAAAATATAAGCTTCCAGCGATATGCATACGCTATCCCTTATCTAAGGGAGTAATTCATTACGTGCCAGTAATGAGTTACAGTATATATACACCCTGAGTTACAGTATATATGCACCCTGAGTTACAGTATATATACACCCTGAGTTACAGTATATATGCACCCTGAGTTACAGTATATATACACCCTGAGTTACAGTATATATACACCCTGAGTTACAGTATATATGTACCCTGAGTTACAGTATATATACACCCTGAGTTACAGTATATATGCACCCTGAGTTACAATATATATGTATCCTGAGTTACAGTATATATACACCCTGAGTTACAGTATATATACACCCTGAGTTACAGTATATATACACCCTGAGTTACAGTATATATGCACCCTGAGTTACAGTATATATACACCCTGAGTTACAGTATATATACACCCTGAGTTACAGTATATATACACCCTGAGTTACAGTATATATGCACCCTGAGTTACAGTATATATGCACCCTGAGTTACAGTATATATACACCCTGAGTTACAGTATATATACACACACCACATGTTTATCACACTACACTATTTACTAACCCCACAAACAGAGCGTGAGATTCTTACTTCGTTATTCAAGAATTTGACAGTCAAATTACAAATTAATACGGATATCAGCTATTTTACACGTTTTTAGCCTCAAAGTTTTACTACTACATGGTATAGACCAGGGTAGGCAACCCGCGGCTGTTTCTGCACCTACATGCGGCTCTCCTCACTGTGCTGCTCTTGGCTGCAGGGGGGGGCCAACCTGCGCTGGTCGGGCCTTGTGTTAGCTGCTGGCCAGCCTCCTACACTGTCCCACGCCGGCGCGCACCGGAAGTGCATGCCAGCATCTGGGGAGATGTCAGGTGGCAACAAGAGGGCCGGCAGAGGTTAAAAGAAGAGGTTAGAGAGAGAAAGCCGGAGGCCCAAGGCAGAGAGGGGTCATCAGTGTGGAAGCTGAAGTCCCCAAGAAGAAGAACAGAAGAGTCAGAGGAGAGAAAGAAAGAGAGTCAGGATTCAAAGTGAGAGAGAAAGGCAGAAGTGGGATGAGTAGAGGTAGGTGGGCGATAGATGACCGCCACATGGAGAGGGAGAGGAGAGAAGATCTGGACAGTGAGTCTCAAAGGAGGGAAAAGCAAGAGAGGGAAGAATAGGAAGGGTTCGGTAACGACAGAGAGAGGAGAGCAGGAGCCCCACGCCCCCACCCCTGCCATCAAGGCGCGGAGTGTGGGAGAAGGAAAGGCCACCGTAGGAGAGGGCAGCTTCCAGACCAGAGTCAGACTGAGTGAGCCAGGACGCAGTTATAGCAAAGAGAAGCAGGGAGTGAGAGAGAAAGAAGTCATGTACAGAGAGGAACTTGTTAGAGAGGGAGCGAGCATTCCAAAGGGCACAGGAGAAAGGGAGAGAGGAGGGAGGGTGGCAGGGGATGGGTATGAGGATAGAGGGGTTGATACCAGAAGGTGTAGAGGTTGCAGTTGGCAGGCGAGGACGAGAGCAAGTAGGAATAAGGCAGAGACCAGGATTGGGAGAGATATCCCCAGAAGCAAGGAGGAGAAGCATGGACAGAAAGAGGATGTGTGAGGATGATTTGTAGGGGTGTGTTTTAGTGCAGGGGGTATAGCTGTGCAGTGTCAGAGGGCGCAGGTAAGAAAGTAGTTCATGTGAACTCAGAAGTGGCGAAGGAAGGAGAGATGGAGATATATGAATAGAGTTGGAGACATAGTGAGGCTGGTAGAAAGAAGTGCATAATTTGAAAAGAAGTGAGGCCATAGCCTCATATTGAGCCTCATTCATAAAAGTGTTAGCACTAGTGCTATTTTGTGAATAAGTACCAGTATTTCTAAACTAGTGGAGTAAATTAAAAAGGAATGTCTATTTTAAGAAAAATTATCTTATCAATTAATTATTTTTAAAATATTAAAAATGAATATAAAACATTGGGTCAACAAAAGTGCTATTTAATTATGGGTTCATTTATTTTGAAACATTTTTTAGAAATGGTTGCCAAATGGCGTAAATACAAGAATGATGCATTTTGTGTCATACATCCAGAGTCCATTGATGTAGGAAAGCTTGCATCACTTGTTTCAGATAATGCACCATAGAATAAACTTTGCTATATTGTGTTATTGTCCCCAGTGACACACACAGTGTGTAAACCAGAAACAAAACACTTTACACTTTTGCGATCATTAGGCCGCGTTTATAGTGAAGGCGTGAGGGAGCGCATGGCATCGGGCGATTTGTGCTCATAAGGTTTGCGCGATGGGGTGGGGTGGTGGAGGCGTGGCCGTGACGTCACCAGGCTGGTTCGCCGTGATTGGCTGAACGGCTCACGTGATACGGCCGTTGCGCGAAAAGACAAAATTATTTCTCTTCAAAAATCTGCCACGCGGTCGCTCTTAGGCCACGTTTATAGTGGGCGCGATGGCGCGCATGCCGCGAACAACAGACCTCTTCTCTATGAGGCCGCCCATAGTGCATGCGGCCACGCGAGCGATTAAGAGCGACCGCGCAGCAGATTTTTGAAAAGACAAAATAATTTTGTCTTTCCGTGCGACGTCCACGTCACGGCCGTGTCACGTGAGCGGTTCAGCCAATCACGGCAAACCAGCCTGGTGACATCACAGCCACACCTCCCCGTCGCGTAAACCCTATGAGCACAAATCGCTCGAGCGACAGGCGCACACGCGCGCCCACTATAAACACAACCTTAATCAGTCGCGTGCTCTGCGGGCGTCCTCATAGAGAAGAGGTCTGTTATTCGCGCCGTGCGCCCACTGTAATCACAGTCTCATGTAATGTCACACTCACATTGAACCATTGCGCACAATTTTACCTGTTCGTGTATGTGAATATTAGACCAACTAAACGTGTGAAAGAATGTTCCGGCATTCTGCTGCGTGTCAGATGTATCTAATGCTTTTTATTGAGCTGTCTAAATGTTCTCGTGGTGTGTCAGTTTTTACCAAACAAGTTGCACAGCTGCTTTGAGCTTTCATAACATTTTAGCATTTTTGCATTTGCAATTTATATCATCCCTTCAATCTGTCTCACATGAATAAAACAGAGAAGCAAAAATAAATTAAGATTTTTAGCACATAATCTAAAGGTTCAAAAAGGTGCATATAAAAATCTAGGGCAATATCTGCTAAGCAGTGCTACATCATGAAACACCTTTCAACACCTAAATGGACCCCATACAGTCGATCTAAGTGTCTTCCAGCCTGAAAGGTGTCTTACAGAGTGCCACTGCGTTCTAAATATGCCCCATTATTGATCACTCACTTAAAAGGGGACAATAAGGTGTTTTCCCACACGAGGATGGCTTATTGAGTAGCACATCTGACTAAATTTGGCCTTTAATGGTTCTCAGGATAGTACTTAGGGAGTGCACCCAAGCTAAAACTTAATATTTATTGATTAATCTTAAAATGATAACTGTTTGGAATAACCATAGATGCAGGACAAATTGTTATTAAAATAAATAAAAAACCGGAGAGGTGGGGTAGTACATAGGGGAATTATATATAAACCAGTCTGTTAGCCCTTGAATGGTTTGTAAGTGTTAGAGAAGTATCACACAGGTAAGTAAGGTGAGGATAATGTTATATCACTGATCCCTTGTGGGAGTCAACCATAAGCTTCAAAGGAGAGAATGAAATAGCTATACAGATAGACACACCTATGTTCGGGAACGATAGAAATAGCCCACAGTCTATCTAAGTAGCTGGCCCCGATGAAGCCCTCACGGTGAAACGTACGTGGGTACGTCTGACGTCACCATCAGTGACGTCGGCTTGTCGGTTGGTGAGGGCTTGTGTACCATCTGGGTGCTTCGTAGACTGCATTCGTGGGCAGCAACAGCACCCAGACTTTAGTGTCAGTCAATGTTAAATAAAGAGTTGTGTCCAAATATTGAGTTAGAGATCAGCTACTTAGATAGACTTGGGGCTATTTCTATAGCTTCCTGAACATATGTGTCTATCTGTATAGCTATATTCATTCTCTCCTTTGTAAGCTTATGGTTGCTCCCACAAGGGATCAGTGATATAACATTATCCTCACCTTACTTACCTGTGTGAGTAATCCCAGCGGCCCAGGGCACAGGTACCACCTGCCTCCCCCTGTTGGCGGCCCTAAAGGTACGGTTGTCTGTTTGAAAGGCTATTCATGTGCAAGAAGATAAGGAAAGTAAATGTGTGTGTGTAACTGTGCCTTCCCACACAGCGCTCCCTGCACACTCCCAGGGACAGCGCAGTATAATGTGTGTGTAACTGTGCCTTCCCACACAGCGCTCCCTGCACACCTCCAGGACAGCGCAGTATAGGTGTGTGTGTAACTGTGCTTCCACACACGCGCTCCCTGCACACTCCCAGGACAGCGCAGTAATAGTGTGTGTGTAACTGTGCCTTCCCACACAGCTCCCTGCACACTCCAGGGACAGCGCAGTATAATGTGTGTGTGTGAACTGTGCCTTCCCCAACAGCGCTCCCTGCACACTCCCAGGGACAGCGCAGTATAATGTGTGTGTGTAACTGTGCCTTCCCACACAGCGCTCCCTGCACACTCCCAGGACAGCGCAGTATAATGTGTGTGTGTAACTGTGCCTTCCCACACAGCGCTCCCTGCACACTCCCAGGGACAGCGCAGTATAATGTGTGTGTGTAACTGAGCCTTCCCACACACACGCCCCTGCACACTCCCGGGACACGCATTATAATGTGTGTGTGTAACTGTGCCTTCCCACACAGCGCTCCCTGCACACTCCCAGGGACACGCAGTATAATGTGTGTGTGTTGTAACTGTGCCTTCCCACCAGCGCTCCCTGCACACTCCCGGACAGCGCAGATAATGTGTGTGTGTACTGTGCCTCCCACACGCGCTCCCTGCACACTCCCAGGCACAGCGCAGTATAATGTGTGTGTGTACTGTGTGCCTTCCCACACACAGCGCTCCTGCACACTCCCAGGGACGGCGCAGTATAAGTGTGTGTAACTGTGCCTTCCCACACAGCGCTCCCTCACACTCCCAGGGACACGCAGTATAATGTGTGTGTGTAACTGTGCCTTCCCACACACGCTCTCCCTGCCACCTCCAGGGACAGCGCAGTATAATGTGTGTGTGTACTGTGCCTTCCCACACAGCGCTCCCTGCACACTCCAGGGCCGCGCAGTATAATGTGTTGTGTGTACTGTCCTTCCCACAACAGCGCTCCCTCTGCACACTCCCAGGGCACAGCGCAGTATAATGTGGTGTGTGTAACTGTGCCTTCCACACCAGCGCTCCCTGCACACTCCCAGGGACAGCCAGTATAATGTGTGTGTGTAACTGTGCCTTCCCACACAGCGCTCCTGCACACTCCAGGCACAGCGCAGTATAATGTGTGTGTGTAACTGTGCCTTCCCACACAGCGCTCCCTGCACACTCCCAGGGGCAGCGCAGTATAATGTGTGTGTGTAACTGTGCCTTCCCACACAGCGCTCCCTGCACACTCCCAGGCACAGCGCAGTATAATGTGTGTGTGTAACTGTGCCTTCCCACACAGCGCTCCCTGCACACTCCCAGGCACAGCGCAGTATAATGTGTGTGTAACTGTGCCTTCCCACACAGCGCTCCCTGCACACTCCCAGGGACAGCGCAGTATAATGTGTGTGTGTGTAACTGTGCCTTCCACACAGCGCTCCCTGCACACTCCCAGGGACAGCGCAGTATAATGTGTGTGTGTAACGTGCCTTCCACACAGCGCTCCCTGCACACTCCCAGGGACAGCGCAGTTATGTGTTGTGTTTAACTGTGCCTTCCACACAGCGCCCTCACACTCCAGGCCAGCGCAGTATAATGTGTGTGGTAACTGTGCCTTCCCCACACAGCGCTCCCTGACACTCCCAGGCCAGCGCAGTATAATGTGTGTGTAACTGTGCCTTCCCACAAGCGCTCCCTGCACACTCCCAGGGCAGCGCAGTATATGTGTGGTGTGTAACTGTGCCTTCCACACAGCGCTCCCTGCACACTCCCAGGGACAGCGCAGTATAATGTGTGTGTGTAACTGTGCCTTCCCACACAGCGCTCCCTGCACACTCCCAGGCACAGCGCAGTATAATGTGTGTGTGTAACTGTGCCTTCCCACACAGCGCTCCCTGCACACTCCCAGGCAAGCGGCAGTATAGTGTGTGTGTAACTGTGCCTTCCCAGCACAGCGCTCCCTGCACACTCCCAGGGACAGCGCAGTATAATGTGTGTGTTGTAACTGTGCCTTCCCCACAGCGCTCCCTGCACACTCCCAGGGCAGCGGCAGTATAATGTGTGTGTGTAACTGTGCCTTCCCACACGCGCTCCCTCACACTCCCAGGCACGCGCAGTATAATGTGTGTAACTGTGCCTTCCCACACAGCGTCTCCCTGCACACTCCCAGGGACAGCGCAGTATAATGTGTGTGTTAACTGTGCCTTCCCACACAGCGCTCCCTGCACCTCCCAGGGACAGCGCAGTAGAATGGTGTTGTAACTGTGCCTTCCCACACAGCGCTCCCTGCACACTCCCAGGGGCAGCGCAGTATAATGTGTGTGTGTACTCGTGCCTTCCACACAGCGCTCCCTGCACACTCCCAGGGACAGCGCAGTATAATGTGTGTGTGTGTAACTGTGCCTTCCCACACAGCGCTCCCTGCACACTCCCAGGGACAGCGCAGTATAATGTGTGTGTTGTAACTGTGCCTTCCCACACAGCGCTCCCTGCACACTCCCAGGCACAGCGCAGTATAATGTGTGTGTGTAACTGTGCCTTGTGTGTGTGTGTGTGTGTGTGTGTGTGTATGTATGTATGTGTGTGTATGTATGTGTGTATGTATGTGTGTGTATGTATGTGTGTATGTATGTGTGTGTGTATATACAATGTTAATAAACAATTTATTAAAGTATTTATTTATTTCAAAACTTATTTAAACACACACACACACACACACACACATACACATACATACACATACATACACATACATACACACACACACACACACATACATACAGTACCTCACTCGCGCACAGCATACACACAAAAAGCGTGCGGCGCGTCCACGCAAGTTCGCACAGGCGCGCTCATGCACGGCCGCACACAGTATAGAACGGCCTTACAGTCGGCTATGCTGCGGTATAATTATTCTGCACCAACACTGCTACTGAATTGTACGGAAACTGTGATATTCTGCGTAATAACGCGCGGTATTGTGGTACTGAATCCGGGAGATCAATGAACGCTGCGACAGTCTTACATATAAGACGAGGATTGTACTTTTTTTTTTTTTTTTTTTTGCGTTCATTCGTCAGATCAGAATAATGGCCCATGCTGAACTATGAGCTTTATAGTGACATGGCATGTTGTGTTATATAGGGATACATGGCATGTGGTTTTATATAGGGATACATGGCATGTGGTTTTATATAGGGATACATGACATGTTGTTTTATATAGGGATACATGGCATGTGGTTTTATATAGGGATACCTGGCATGTTGTTTTATATAGGGATACATGGCATGTGGTTTTAGATACAGGCAGATACATTGATGTTGTTTTATATAGGGATACATGCATGTGGTTTTTATATAGGATACATGCATGTGTGTTTTAATAGGGATACATGGCATGTGGTTTTAATATAGGGATCTAATCATGGCATGTGGTTTTTATCTAGGGATACATGGCATGTGTTGTTTTATATAGGGATACATGGCATGGTTGTTTTATAGGGATACTGGCATGTTTGTATATAGGGATACATGGCATGTGGTTTTAATATAGGGATAATCATTGCATGTTGTTTAGTATAGGGATCATGGCATGGGGTTTTATATAGGGATACATGGCATGTGGTTTTATATGGGATAACATGGCTGTGGTTTTATATAGGGATACATGCATTTGGTTTTATATAGGGATACACATGGGTCATGTGGTTTTATATAGGATACATGGCATGTGGTTTTATATGGAGATACATGGCATGTGGTTTTATTAGGGATACATGGCATGTTGTTTTATATAGGAACAGTGGCATGTTGGTTTTATATGGGATACATGGCATGTGTGTTTTATATAGGGATACATGGCATGTGTTTATATAGGGATACATGGCTGTGGTTTTTTATATAGGGTACATGGCATGTGGGTTTTATAAGGGATACTGGCTGTGTTTTATTAGGGATACCTGGCAGTTGTTTATATAGGGAACAGGGCATGTTGTTTTATATTATAGGGATACATGGCTATGTGGTTTTTTATAGGGATACATGGCATGTTGTTTATTAGGGATAGACAGGCTGGGTTGTTTTATATAGGGATACATGGCATGTGGTTTTATAATAGGGATACAGTGCATGTGTGTTATATAGGGATACATGGCATGTTGTTTATATGGGAAGCATGGTGTGTTTATATAGGGATACCATGGCATGTTTATATAGGGAACTGGATGTTTTTTATATAGGGTACAGCATGTGGTTTTTATATGGAATGGTAGAGGTGTGCACGCACAAGCAAACAGGTGAAAGTGGGGTACTTACCACCGTGCGCTGTTCTGGGAGCTCCTGATGTCCCAAATAGATCCAGTGAAGAAGAAGAATCAGGCGCACGGTCTTAATCATCAAATGAAAAGGGGTTTAATGTGCCAAGGATTCCTTTTTCATTTGATGATTAAGATTATTCTTCTTCTTCACTTTATATAGGGATATACACTTTATATAGGGATATACACTTTATATAGGGATATACACTTTATATAGGGATATACACTTTATATAGGGATATACACTTGTAAACGAACCTTACTGATTCCTGTGAACAATGGCATCTGGACTAGAGAGAAATTAATTTCCCAACACTACTAGTTAAGTTAAAAGTTAAGTTACCGGTATATAAATGTTTATCCAGCTAGTTGTTTGTTTGGAATATATCTGTCACCCAAAGCATGGACGGCACTCCCACACTAATAACATAATACCGTGTAAGTGGATAAACAGATGTAGGTGATAGATACTGAGTGTATGATACGCTCAACAACTCTGGTGAGGACTTGTCTCCAGAAGTCCTCAAATGTCAACGTATACTCCTCCAAATTCCAGAAGGAGCAGGATCACCCTAGAAAAAAGATAATTCAAACTCATTCCTTCATTCATTTATGCCTGTACACTTGATACAAAGGGGGTATGCACTAAGCAGTGAGCTTTTGCGCCGGCGTGATTTTTTTTTCATGTCCGCTAAAAATTGAAGCCAGAGGCTCGATTCCCGAAGAAGTTCCGAGCGTTCTGGATCGGCCGCGCTCCAATCTGCCAAATCGTGCTGTCTTTTTTTGGACCCCCTGCTATCGGCCTTAAAGTTAACCAGTGATAGCTTAGAAAAAAAGCCGCCTGTAAATTTGCATGGAGATGCTGCATCTCCATGCACGCTGTTACAGGCGATCGTACAGATAAATTTAATTTTAATACAATAGTGTAGATGAAGCAGGGGGTCTCCTGAGCTGAACCACATTGGTTTCAGCCTCGGGGACCCCCTACTTCATGAGAACAGACCTCGTTATGGGGTGCCGGTATCCCCTGTGCTTTTAGGCTCCGGTGTCACATGACGGGGATTTAAATCCTGCAGGGGGATACCGGCACCCCATAACGGGGTCTGTATCTCAGGAAGTAGGGGGTCCCCGAGGCTGAAACCAATGCGGTTCAACTCAGGAGACCCCCTGCTCATCTACACTAGTATCAAAACACACATATCAATAAACAATAATTAATTGCCGTAGAGAATAGCCGCTAGGGTAATGAAGCTGCATTAATGTAAAAAATAATAATAGTGTGCGGGAGCAGGAGGTCTCCTGAGCTGAACCACTTTGATTTTAGCCTTGGGGACCCCCTACTTCCTGAGTTACTTCCCAGATATGGGGTGCCGGTATCTCCTCCATTATGTACATATCACATGTCACGCGACGTGGACTCAATAAAAATGGCGGAGACACTGGGATCCCCATACCGGGCCTGTAACTCAGGAAGCAGGTAGTCCCTGAGCCAGAAATCAAAGCGGTTCAGCTCAGGAGACCCCCTGCTCCCGAACACTATTAAAAAAAATCATTAAAGCAGCTTCAATATCTTTGCGGCTATACGCTAAGGCAATGAAGGGGTTAAGGCACAATAGCATGTTTATTGGGGACAATTGCCCCCAATTAACATTTCAATATACAACACACCCACCCCCAGTGCCCCCAACAACCCCTATACCCCACTAACATACATCAAATAGCTTAATTTTTGGGGGGATGCACAGGAATTATACTACAGGCCGGCGGTGGCACTCGGGTGGCTACACTGCTAGACTTCCTTCTGAAGGACGACTTTCTGGCTACACTGCTAGACTTCCTTCTGAAGGACGAGATTCTGGCTACACTGCTAGACTTCTTTCTGAAGGACGACTTTCTGGCTACACTGCTAGACTTCCTTCTGAAGGACGAGTTTCTGGCTACACTGCTAGACTTCTTTCTGAACTGAGACCTTCCAGAATCCGGCCACAGTTCCTACAACAAGCCTATGCCATGCTGCATCCAGTGCCCTCTAAGTGATGTGCCTGTGATACTAGATGGGGCCGGCAGCCCAGTCCAGGTGATTTGTTGCTGTAATTTATTTCTACATAAAGGATCCCTGTTTGACAAGCAGAGAAGGGTGGGGGTGCTGGGTTGGTCCTTTCTTCCATGTAGTAACACAGGAGGGAGAGGGAGTAGTGGGTGGGATACCTTTTATTGGACCAACTAGGAGTTAATATGTTACAAGCTTTCCAACCTCTCCGGCTCCTTCATCCTGTTTTCTGTGTCCCTGAAGATACCGGCAGTTGAGAGAAAAGTTTGGTTACAGTATCACCCTACAATTTAAATCTTTCTCAAAATAATACATTTTATACTATATTATACTTTCACTGTCTCTTGTTTTTGCAAGATGTTTTCTCAGACATACCGATGTAACCATCGTTATTGCATCCATTATCGCGTGATGTGGCCTGTTACCGCCCCATTTGTTTGCATTGCAAGGGGCACGATACCATGTTCAAACGCGTGCCAGCGCAGAGGGAACACGTTATTGTGTGATAATGGACGTAATAACGTCTGCTACATCTATTTATCCATATATGGGTTTGCATAATTACATGGAAAATAATCTTCACGCATGTAAAATAAATATCTGTCCTTTTTGAGAGGTGTTTGTCTGTGTTATGTATTTGATGACTGTGACAGGGAGGAAGGGGTTAATACCTGATTTGCTATGCAGTACTGTGTTTGCTCTGTCGCAGACGTTTTTGTTCCCCATTTACAAGCCATTCCCTGGCTGCCATGTGAAAAGACAAAATGCATTGCTCGCCATACCCTCTAACCGACACATGATGGCAGTATAGAAACCGGCATTTCAATGAGCTGTAGGTATTTTTATGACGAAGCTTCAAAGGGGTCTCAATGAGCTGTAGGTATTTTTATGATGGAGCCTCAAAAGGGGTCTCACAGATTTAGAGTCTCCCTGTCTAAAAGGGTGTCAGTTATGAAAAGACCCAGATACCCATAAGTTATACACGGCCGGCATTCTGAGGTATCACAGATGCCAGTCTATTGACATTTATTGGTCAAAAATCAAACGGAGCGGCACCAAGTTATGGGTGTAGCCCAGGGATGCTAAGTGGCCTGGGCGTCAACCTGACCCATGCGCCCTGCCCACCGGACAGCCCTTTTGACCGGTCTTATGAACTGTGGGTCACTTGGCTATTCGTGGCTTTTTTGTTCCCACGAGGGGATTGGATCCACATGTTAAAGATAGCTTTGGCCAGTATATAACTGTGGCTCCCCAAGGGTCCCCAGTGTGATTCCTGAATTTTAATCCATGATGTAAAGATGCAAGACTTTGTTCCAGCACAGCAGCAACCAGTCCTGGAGTGAAGGGGTTAATAACAACATAACCACAGGACTTTTAAAACCAAGGTTGCATTTCTGGCGCTTGCAAACAAAGGACAATTTCTTTTGTTCCAAGGACAATTTATTTTGTTCCCTTATTGTATTGTATGTCTTTATTTATATAGCGCCATAAATATACATAGTGCTTCACAGTAGTAATACATGTTGTAATCATATAAATAACAAATAATATAAATAACAGGTCATGGGAATAAGTGCTTCAGACATAAGAGTAACATTAAGGAAGTGGAGTCCCTGCTCCGAGGAGCTTACAATCTAATTGGTAGGTAGGGAGAACGTACAGAGACAGTAGGAGGCAGTTCTAGTAAGTGCGTTTGCAGGGGACCAAGCTTTATGTATCATGTGTCCAGGATTATCTACAGTGCTATTCATATGCTTCTTTAAGCAAATGTGTCTTAAGGTGGGTCTTAAAGGTGGATAGAGAGGGTGCTAGTTGGGTATTGAGGGGAAGGGCATTCCAGAGGTGCAGGGCAGTCAGCGAGAAAGGTTTAAGGCGGGAGAGGGCTTTAGATACAAAGGGGGTAGAAAGAAGACATCCTTGAGAAGACCGCAAGAGTCGGGATGGTGTATAGTGAGAAATTAGGGCTGAGATGTAAGGAGGGGCAGAGGAGTGTAAAGCTTTAAAAGTGAGGAGGAGAATTGAGTGTGAGATGTGGGATTTGATCGGAAGCCAGGAGAGGGATTTCAGGAGGGGAGATGCGGAGACAGATTTAGGAAAGAGTAGAGTGATTCTGGCAGCAGCGTTTAGTATAGATTGTAGGGGAGACAGGTGAGAGGCAGGGAGGCCGGACAGCAGGAGGTTGCAGTAATCGAGACGGGAGAGAATGAGGGCCTGAGTCAGACGAGTAACAGAGGAAAGGGCGTATCTGTGTGATATTGCGGAGGAAAAAGCGACAGGTTTTAGAAACGTTTTGAATGTGAGAGGAGAATGAAAGAGAGGAGTCGAGTGTGACCCCTAGGCAGCGTGCTTGGGCTACTGGGTGAATGACATAACTTCCAACAATAATGTGGAAGGAGGTAGAAGGGCCAGGTTTGGGAGGAAGAATAAGGAGCTCTGTTTATGCCATGTTAAGTTTCAGTCGGCGGATGTCACTTATTCCAGTGAGTGTTGTTTTAAATGAATTCTGCAGATGTCGTGTGTTTGTCTATTAAGGAAATAAATCACAATTTATTTGCAACTTGTTCTGTTCAATCAAGTACGCAGAAATATAAATGTGTTGATAAAAGTTGGTGTCATCGTGACAATGACCATTTTTGTGTAGCTTTGTTGTGAGATAGCAGTGTATTTTTCCCCTCTGTTATTCATCAAATCAGGACTTTCCCTGAAAGCAAAGCTTCGGTACATTTATAATTGTAATGGATAAAATCAATACACAATTATCGTCTGCAATGAATCGTGCAGCATGCTGCTGATTCAGCAAATCATCTCACAACCCACAAATAACACACAAATAACTCACAATAACACACTAATAACTTACAATCCATTGTTTTTCTTAAAATCCTTTTTATTATAGAAAATAAATTAGCTGGACACAAAGTGATAATTCAGATTTAGACTTCAATATAATACTACAGAAATAATTGATAAAAATATATCCCTCTATTTCTCTCTCAGGATACATATAATAATTGTTATTCATGAACAGTCCGCTGCATTCTCCAGGTTTTGAGATACAATTGTGGCGGTATATTCCCTTTTTAACTGAATGTAACACTTGTAGGAACTCAAAGTATATGTCATCTCATGATGAAATAAGTACTGTACGTTCTTGCCTTTTGTGCATCGTACAAGTGTTTTGGCTGAAATGTCATGGGGAGTTTTTATTCATTATTTTGTGATTTCTCCTCTGTAAGTTTATCTTCTTCATTGATAGTTTCATAATGGCTCTTTGGCTTGAAAATGTTAATTTGCGCAGGACTTGTCAACTTTAATGGCCCCGAAAGTTCTTTCCCTGTTAATAAAAAATAATTAAATAAAAACACCTGCCTGGGACCAGGGGAAGAATAGCAGCTTCCACATCACATTTGTACCTTTGAAAGGAGACAAATTATTCATTTTTTTTAAATGTTTTTTTATTAATTTCCAATTCAGCAGAGATTATTTATCAAAATGATTCTCCAGATTTTCACCTGGAAGAGTCACACCATTTCTAAAAGAAAATTCTCCAAGGGAATTAATAGAATATTTGATACATTGTTACCATTAAATGGTCCCAAAGGGGTTATTTGCCTTTCAAACTTTAATACACAACATGCAGGATTCAACAACTGATATCTTAGTGTCAGTCCCAGTCAGTTCGATTAAAATAGCAAACAGTACGTATAACCACTGACAAAGGAAACCCAGACTGTTCAAAGCTTCCTTATAGGACAATCAATGTTGGTACAGTAGGGTTAGGGTTAGGGGTTAGTATCTCTGCCGCAGCTGGAAGCCTCGGTGCACTGAAGATTTATAAATGAAAAAATTGACGTTATTTAAGAACAATTTTATGCATCGACCTGTCCACTAAACCCAGCGGTAAAACTGTGACGGACTTTTTTACTGCATCAATATTTCAGCAATAGTTTTAATACGCGTGAATATGCAAATAATAGTATAACCGCTAAAAAATTATTTATGAGCATTAACTTGTTCTACACAAAACCTCGATAGCTAGAGACGGGCGGATTGAGCCGCCGGGACACAGGGTAAATGCCGGTGCTGCCGTGGCTATTATACTTAGGGTAAGTGGGCATGCTGTGTGCTGTGCATCGTGGTTATAGAGTCCGTGGGGCGGGAGAGCGTGGCCTCTGTAAGAATGACCTTTTCCAGAGTGGCCCTCCATCGACGGTGCGGTGTCCTGTGACGCTGCATCATCATGGCGTTATGATGTCACATGGTGACACATTGCTATGACAACGCGCCATCGCGTGATGCAGCAACGTCATGACACCACAGGGGGAGGGCCAGCTAGTAAGCGAAATGCCCGGGCCACAAATAACCTCCAATCCACCCCTGCCTAGAGATAACCGGCTACAGCAAAACCTATTGGCAATT
Organism: Ascaphus truei; assembly: GCA_036426205.1. Taxonomy (NCBI): domain Eukaryota; kingdom Metazoa; phylum Chordata; class Amphibia; order Anura; family Ascaphidae; genus Ascaphus; species Ascaphus truei. Next base: position 942,248 of record CM071582.1, on the reverse strand, counting down.
ATCACTTACCCCAGGGGTGCACAAACTGGGGGCGTAAGATTTGCTAGGGGGGGCATGACAGTTAGAGGCCCCGCGCCCTTCCCCAAGGCATTTAAATTAAATGCTGGGGAGGCTTGAGGCCTCTGTAACGTCCCTTACTTGCTGCCAGCCAGGTCTTCGGCAACGCTGTAAGGTCACGTGATGTGCGCGTCGCCATGACAATGCGTGTCAAATGACACTGTGGGGTCATGTGATGTGACGTCAAATGACCCGCGACGTCATTTGATGCCGGGTTCTAACAGAGGGGGGCGTGAATGCTAGGGCTCCCAGGCAGGGGCGCACACTCCAAAAAAACTTTGCGCACCCCTGACTTACCCGATACGGACGTTAGGTCTATCTTGCCGATGCAGATAATAGCCAACTATAGCCTCTTAAATATTCTAACCAATGTTCTTCATGTTGAAATAAATATTAAAACTGGTCACGACCCCTTTCCACTAACTCAATCCAACAGCTTGAAGAATATGTTCTATAATCACACACCCCCTTTTAAACTCCTACTGGTGCATCCTACGCAGAATTTAGCACAGCGGCATATCAACAAATAGATAACAAATGTTGCGGTACAATTACATTCTTTAATACATATCGTTCTCCCAGTTCTGGAATGTAAAATATATTTTTGCTGTTAATCAGCATTGTGCCCAATGCCCGCTGGTTATCGAGGTTACCAACTACTGTATTACTACTAGAATATTGTCCCAGAAATGTACTGTATTTGTCAATTTGTCTTTAAAATGATTCCCCCTCCTGTGTTTAAGACAGAATGGCTTTTGGAAGATGCTGTACATTAAGTTCATTTTTAACGAAATAATTATATTTCTGGATTATTTTATTAATGTTTCTCATATTTGTCAAAAAAGTGGATACAAAATTCTTCTGTTGCTTTTTACACGTTTTTAATCAGTTGCTAAGTGTCAGAAATAAGATCAGTCGGATATTCACACGCTGCAAATCACCTAAGAATCTGGCCCTTAGGAATATTCTTAGTCATATGCTTTGGCAGAAATTAATTGTATCTTAATAGAGTATTATGGTCAGAGGTTTTTGATTAATGTAGAACAGGGTATATTGTCTTTTGTATAAATGATAATACAGAAAAATCTAAAACTGAAACCACCAAAATTAGAATTGCGATAAGTATGAAAACGTTCTAGTGAAAACACACCTCCCTTCCATAGCAGAAGGACACAGCCACCGTATGCACATCAAAAGATCGTTCTTATAGGGGTTATTGTAATTATAGAGAAATAAACTCTCCAAAAGGTCTACAAACAAATTAGCTACAGAGGGGGCCATGGAGGAACCCACTGCAATTCCTTTAACTGTAACATCAAATTCCAAAAGAGACAAATGATCCAATAACAGAACAAACTCAGCCATTTGTAACAGTATCTCTAGTGAATACCCAACTCAATCAGATAATATGAACACCAACATCTCTAAAGCAGTTTTATGTAGAATATTTCTGTGCTATGTCTAATGGACATGGCAGTCCCTTCCTTTATATCGAGGTACTGTGTAATAGAACATACGCGGAATATTTTATACACGATTTCTGTTACAAATCCCTACACAATAGATATTGGGCAACATGTTTGGATAAAGGTTCTAGCAAGGAAACATTACGTTGCCCGGGAGGTTAACAACCTTTTTGTGTACTTTAGGTATTAAATGAACTGTTGGTGTTCATGAAAAGGATATGGTGAAATATTTAATTTCATGTTTGGTCAAGTGATGACTTTATTCAGCTTCTGTTACAAGAAATTGATATTTTTGATCTATTTGTGTTATTTATGGCATTCTTATATTTTCACTATATTACAAATACTTGTAATTTTGAAAACACAGTAAATGGTATTGCCGAAGACCCTGCCCCTAAGTGCATTGATTTATATCCTATGTTACCCTATCGGTAACGTCTCATTTATGTAGAGATCCTCCTTTGCTGTGTACTTATTTTCCCGCGTGACTATCGGAGGCTGAATGACCGCTGTGTATATATCAGCACTGCCCATCCACACAGATTGATATCCTGGCTCTTAACACACAAATGTGGACATGAAAGGAATGAAATGGGTATTTTGCTGTATTTTGATGTAAATGAGAGTTCGGAACAGCCTTCGGTGTATATTTCCCCTGTCTTTGCTGTATGTACGTTTGGCATGTCTGATTTATATGTAAAACAATCCAGAAAAGGATAGGACTCCCTGTGGTCTCTCATGAATACGGATTGAATTGTATCATGGTTCTATATTTACCTCAAGGTCAACATTCTGAGCACAAAGATATATCTCGGCCTGCGGAATGGAACCAGGGCGGCTTCCAGGGAAGGATAAGAAGGAAATCACGGTTTACATCTGATGCGGCCAAACTGGGCAGAAAGGTCAAATTCAATGTGTTTGCATCTTGGAATTGGGGTCGCCGACATCTTTCCCAGGGCCTAGGACTGGAGTTTCCACCCCCCCCCCCCCCCCTGTGTCGGCCAGCCTGAAACCCCCCCCCCCCTCTTTTACACCTCCTCACTCTTACCCCTCTCTATTCATCTCCCTCTCCTCATGTATTTCTCTCCCCCCTCCCTCACTCTTCCTCACTCATTGTTAAATCCCGCCTCATCCCTTTCAATCCCCCCCTTCTCACACTATTCTTCCCTTCCCCCCTGGCACACACAAACACACACACACACACACTTCCCGCCCCCACAATAGACACAATACAATAACACACACATACAATCCCCCTCTCCACACATACACACACAATTCCACAGAAACCCCCCCACAATACAATACCTCCAGTCCCTCCCCCCCCCACACACACTCACTGCAATAACACACAATTCCTTACAAATCCCACTCACAATACAATACCCCAGCGGCGGATTTCAATATCCGCCGCCCCATGGCGCTTACACGTGGCGGCCGCACTCCTTCTCCTTCCGAATCGCAGCGTCAAATGATTTACGGCATCGCTTTGCCATGGTAACGCCATATCATGACATCATTTGATGGGGCGATGTCATGTTGCCATGGCAATGAGACTCCGTGTGACGTTACAGTGGCGATTTGGAAAGAGAAGGAGAGCGGCAACAGCGAGGCGGCCACCACATGCTAGCGTCTTCCCATCAGGCCCGATAGGCCCGAGAGCGCAACATCTGTGTATGGGGCGGACATTTTTGCTGCCCCCTAAATTTTGACGACCTAGGCCCGGGCCTTATGGGAAATCCACCACTGAATATCCGCCCCCCCACACACACAAAGTACAATAATACCACACACACACAATCCCCACCAATACATACATCCACACAATTCCGCACAAATCCTCCCCATAATACAATAACCCCCCCCCACACGCACACACAATACAATAACCACACACACGCACACACAATACAATAACACACACACAATTCCAAACAAAGGGAGAGGCAGGACACAGGCCCAGTTTCCGGCATGCACCGGAGGGGGAGATGCAGGCCATGGGCCCGGCTACCAGTGCACCGGATGGAGAGGCCGTGGGCCCGACTGTTAGTGGACACCAGGGGGAAAAGGCCTGGTGGCAATCAAAGGCTTGACCCAACTTCCAGTGCCGGCCAGCCGGGCCCCCCGCAGACATTTGTCCCGGCTCTCCCCCCTGTCAGCAGCCCTGCTTGTAATCCACTGTTTTTCCTAATCTATGACATATGCACAGTTCTCTTGAAAGAGCAAGATACTGCTCAATAAATTGCGATAAATGAACATCAGCTGACTGCGCAATGTCAGCATATATCGTGTGTATTGCAAAGTAAACATTCAGCAGCACAGAATGGCTTCCTCTCTCTGGGATCGGATATGTGTGTTATCCTGGGGAACAATACATTCTGCTTCATCTGGAGCTATATATCCCCTTGTCAATCATAATTCATCATATATACGCCATGCTGTAAGACACTGGGGCCCATTCAACAAAATGGGGCATAAGATGTCTTCATGGGATGGAAGACATCTGACAGAGTAGCACTGCTTAGCAAATATGGCCCAAAGTGGATCCCAACACACTGCTTTATAGGGGCACTTCTAAAGAATCGCTGTCTCTTTAATTAGTCCAGATATAAAGCATTTCTGAATTTGAAATGAAGTATGAGATCGATGATAAAACATTAAAGAAAGTAGCAATTCATGTTCAGCCCCATTCCGCCCACAAAAGATTAATGTGTAATACATAGTGATATGAGTATTTTTGCACTTGAGATCCCGTATATCATTCTAGCGGGAGAATAGAGATATTCATTACACTCCAGCATCGTCAAAGCAAAATCAGGCGAAAATGGCACTCAATTAACTCTGGCGCATTCTCCATATTCATTCAGATATTTCAAGGCAAAAAAAAAATCTGAATTGCAAGCAGCTTTCTCCTGATTTGCTGCAATTACCCGGAACCGGAACAAAACCTCCAACTGGACCCATCCATCAGCTATACTACATGTTTTGGTTCTTGTAAGTCCAGCTGTACCTATTAAACAGGACATGTGTGTCTATTTTAAGCTGCATACGCGCGCGTAATCTCTGAAAGCGCCGGCCTTTTCACTTTGGTGTTGTTTAATACCTCTGTGGGCCATTGCTATCAAATAATAAACTTTTTTTTGGACAAACGGACAAAACAAATGAAAATATAGACATAGAGCACCAAATCTTAAGCAGAAATGGGCCCCTAGGTGTTAAAGAAAGTGGATAAAAGGAAATGATTCTTTGGGTATTTGATATGTAGGGCATGCAAGTGGAGCCAGAATACTCACGACGCTTTGGCTAAAGAGTTAAACTAAATAACCAAGTAATTATTATTATTACTGAAGTATTTCAACGTTATACTTATTACCAGATGTTTTGTCAATTGGATGAAGAATTGGGCACCCCCTGTCTTTTGTTGTATATATTTGCCACGCCTAGTAGCACTCTTTTTTTGACATATATATTCATGATGAGGTGGATGTAGGAGTTTGAGCTACCTGGGAATGTGTGTGTTAATCAATTTCTGACTGGTAACAGTTGTATGGAGGTAGGTGGCACCTCCCCCAGAGCTCGCCCCTCCCCACCTTTTTAACTTGGGAGGTCTTTCACTTTGCTGCAAGAACAGGACCTACTATGGTTCTTTCCTCTCATACAGAGGTAACGGGAAGGGTTCCCAGTGTAGTGCAGGACCTGCATTAATTTGGTTATACCTTGACGTTTGGCCAAAGCGTCGTAAGCCTGCATACCAGTCAATAATTGGTTACACTAAAACAGTAGCAGGGCACAGATACAATATTATTTATTATAAGTGTGATTGCTAAATGCATCCATTCAGGGCATTGCTTCCAAACCTTGCTGACCTGGGACAGAGTAATATTCACATACAGGAGCTTGTCAACTGTTCTACCAATAGCACTGACCATTCCTTTCTAACCGCGGCCTCTGTCTGCAGGCACGCGCTGTTAGCTACAAAGCGGCTCCACTTTCCCTCACCAACCATATTATTTCCTAGAGCCGCGCTGAGACTTTCCCAGCCAACGTGACCAATGAGTTCTAAGCTGCTGTATTCTGTTTTTGTATTCATTCTTCAATAAAGAAAAGCCCTAACCTGCCTCTCTCTTACTTACCGCTTCGGTCTTCTATGCCACACGCTGACGCCACCTCATCCATTCCACTGTCTTGCTGTGCCCCAATATATTGCAGAATCACCTAAGTGAATGACCTACCTCTACAGAACAATGTTATATTGCATGAAGCAGCCTCTTGGGCCGTCTTCGGCAGCAAATTCCCATTGGCTTCATTGGTGATTTTGGGTTGAAAATTCCCGAAATGGCTGATTTAGACAATATACAGTATTATACGGCTGTTATTGTTATAGGCATGTGTTACCGGATGAGTAATTTATTACGTTGTTTATTACAGATGTAGGATTCTAGGATTCTGAAGAATGTAATCTGTAACTGTGCACGCAATGTCTTGTATATAATGTATACCCTGCTCATTTATGTAACTGTATTTGTAACCATGTATTTGTCATCATAACTCTGTGCCCAGGACATACTTGAAAATGAGAGGTAACTCTCAGTGTATTACTTCCTGGTAAAATATTTTATAAATAAATAGAAGTAGAGATGCCAGAACCAGTCCAAGTCCGTTCCCCGGAATTCGGAGTATTGTTTTCACTAAATCCGTCCGTCCGTCCGTCCCCCCCACCAAAATCAGTCTGCAGATTGGGCACTAAAAATCTGAAAATTCAGCATTGGATACAATCCGTCTGGATTATTAAACATCTGCTCTCTCTCTCCCCTATATAATCTGAGTGCGGATTAATAACAACCAACCGCGGATTATTAATCCGCCACGTGGATTGTCGGTGATAGAAAAAATCCGAAAAAGGTGGATCGCCCGTTTTGAGACTGATCCATGGACCAAAGGAACTGAGGCAGATCCAAAGCCGCAAAAAAATGTGCCTCTCCCTAATCAAAAGGAAAGTAGTATAAGATAAATGTGGCGTCACCACAGAAAGCGGGGACTCTGTACTAAGCATGGCAAACATCTCCTAGTGCAAGATTGGTGCACGCCAAATTCTACTTCAATTGGCGCTTGTTTGGGCCTATGTACTAACTCCACATTTCTCAACCGATGCATGGCGGTGCCTGGTGTACAGGTGTACAGGTGTACAGGTGTACAGGTGTAACGGTACCCAAACCCTTCATTTTGTTAGCCCAGAATGAAGTTGCTACAGTATCAACCCCAAAATGTATTTGCCGCAGCAAGGATGTTTCATTATATACAGTGGGTTAACAAAATGTATAATCTTCACAGAATGGCTGCTATAAATAGTACAATTTGAAGTGATATTTACTTAAATTAGTTATAAATGATAAAATAAACATCATCATGTTTCCATCTAAATTGTATAAATCAGATACTTTACATGACCGAAGGCGTCTACTTTCATTTCACAGCAAATGATACATACTACAGTATGAAGCTTCATCGTACAACGCGCATGTTATGAAGGTTTGGCTTTTTAGTGCTGAAATGTGTGATGCAAAACACATGACAAAAGATGGTAGCACATATTGTAGCCCTAGGGATTGCGTAACTGGTACAATTATATGAAAGTGAAGGCTTGTATGCATAACACAATGTCTAAATACTTCCTATGATTCCTGATATTGCCACATACTATAATACAGCAGCGCAGGCTCCTTCCAACACACCAGCCTGCGTTATTATGAAATAGTTATTTTTCTATTATTTGGAGGCAGTGGTATTAGTCTTCAAATCTAGGACGCTTCATTTTATTATTAACCTCTTCACTGCTACTAGGGCATGCATTTCATGTATGTGTAATGCAGCAATGTACTTATACCTTCACAGAAAAGACATGAATATAGAGAATTAGAATACAAGTGCATGAAATATAAACGCACATACAGTGTAGTCGGGAAAGGAATACAGTAAGTGTGTTACATATTTGATTTTGTGTATATTTTACTATATTGCTATATCACGCTGCAGATTGAAAATGTGCCTGGACTATAATTCTCTTCATCACGGATATCTATAACCAGCGAGGCTGGGAAGGGGCCGCAAAACCCAAAGTGTAATTGCCAACACAGCCTTAAGTGAGAAGTCCGACAAATACATTATCATTAAATAAGAGGAATTTTATTTTAAAGGTACAGTAAAGTGTGTGAACAAAAAGGCAAACGGAGGATAAAAGCTACAACATGTATACTACTATCACTGAGCAGCTGGAGAGGCGCAATCTAGTGGCAACCTCTCTGCCTTTGTAGGGAGGGGCGGGGGGTTCCGGTTCCAATCCCGGTGTTAGCACTTTGTGACCTTTCTCAAGCCCTTTGTTACCATGCTCACTCACTTTGTGACCTTGCTCACGTCCTGTGTGAACTTGCTCACTCACTTTGTGACCTTGCTCACTCACTTTGTGACCTTGCTCACTCACTTTGTGACCTTGCTCACTCACTTTGTGAATTTGCTCGCTCCCTTTGTGAACTTGCTCGCTCCTATGTGACCTTGCTCACTCCCTTTGTGATCTTGCTCGCTCCCTTTGTAACCTTGCTCACTCCCTTTGTGACCTGCTCACTCCCTTTGTGACCTTGCTCACGTCCTGTGTGACCTTGCTCGCTCCCTTTGTGACCTTGCTCGCTCCCTTTGTGACCTTGCTCGCTCCCTTTGTGACCTTGCTCACTCCCTTTGTGACCTTGCTCACTCCCTTTGTAACCTTGCTCACTCCCTTTGTGACCTTGCTCACTCCCTTTGTGACCTTGCTCACTCCCTTTGTAACCTTGCTCACTCCCTTTGTGACCTTGCTCACGTCCTGTGTGACCTTGCTCACTCCCCTTGTGACCTTGCTCACTCCCCTTGTGACCTTGCTCACTCACATTTTTGAGGCAGGCATATTTTTCTGTGAAATTCTGTAAGAATTATATGAATAAAACAGGATGTAAATGATCAAAAGTATTGATAATTGTGTTTGCTATAGTATGGTTTAATATATATACTAGGATTATAAAGTGTAAGTAAAGCGATACTATCAGTTATATAAACTACAATTCTAAATTATTTGTAGTATATTATTATTAAGTATAATTATTAAGTATAGAATGGTTTCTACAAATCATTCTTGTAAAGTATTAAATAAGATACAAATATATGGTCATATTTCACATTTCCAGCCATTCACACACTAATACATTTGTACAGGTACTGCAGGTATATTTCCTCTGGTATAGTGATAATAACTTCATATTTATGCATGCATATATCAGAAAAGAAATTCACATAATAACACAAATGGAAATATAATATTAGCTTTCGTTAATCCAACATATTTATAAACAGATGCGACGAGATGGATTGTAATATCTGTTAAAGTCTACGGAAACGGTCATCATCTTCTACAGCAGGGACGGCCAACTCCAGTGCCCAGGGGCCACCAACAGGTCAGGTTTTAAGGATATCCCTGCTGCAGCACAGGTGGTGTAGTAATTGACTGAGCTACCTGTGCTGAAGCATTTATAGCCTTAAAACCTGACCTGTTGTTGGCCTTGAGGACTGGCGTTGGCCGCTCCAGTTCTGCATTAATGTTGACGCTGTACATTGCTGAAGTATAACTTTAATATTCGCAGCGCAGTCACAGGGACATTATCGCAGAACTGGAATCCTCTGGGAGCCGTTTGAAAGCTACATTTTTCTGGAATGTGTGTACGGTATAATAGCTGTTTCACATACCCGAAGCATCTGAGGCGCAAGATGAAGAAAGATTAGATATTTTCTAGCAAACAAAACACTTGACTTGCAGATGTAGCAGGATAAATAACTGTAATCTTTGCCAACAAATGAACACCTGATGTGCGTATTTGTTTGCCTATACCCAGAATGCTTTGCAGGAACACAGTGTGATTTAGATGTTGAAGAGCAGCTTGAGGCAGATGAATGAATATTGAACTCTTCTTGTCAACAAATCCAATTCAGTTGAGCAAATTCTTACGGTCTGTTCACATTCAACGAGTTAGTGTCGCTCTGAGACATGAAGCATGGAAAGCGGTACAGTAGGGGGCGCTGTTGTTCAACAAGATATGACCAAAGAGTTTGTCAATGACTGGTGGCTTTCGTTTGGATTTGATGGCTGGAACAGGTCACAGGCGGACAATTCATGATGCAGGGTGTCCAGAATGTCACAGACATGCGCCTTTTCTGGAATATGAAAGAATACACAGATTGAAGTGATCATAACCTAAGAAACATTTTACATGTCATTACAACTGAACCTGGTAGTATACATAGGAACCTAAATAATAAGATGCAGAGATTGGAAGGGCTTGCTAAACTGCCAGTTAAGTGATGCCCGGTACAATACTTCCCGACTTGACCTTACACTTTCAATGCTATCGATAATGGCACTGTGAATATCTTAGTTCTGAGCTCAGGCACACATCACCCTCTCCGCAGCATCACGGAAGCTCAATTTGTGATAGCGGAGTAACATGTCACATTGATCTTCTGTGACATTTACGGTATGTGTGCCAAGCTATTTGAGAAACAAAAACCCAAACCACGTGGTCCATAATTTTTCAGGGTGTCTAATATCAAATAATATGCCCTTCCCACTTTAAATTTAAAATCAGAGACAGAACATAAAACACAGACAGAGCTCAGTTTTTAGCACATCCTTAGTGTGAATCTCCTAACGAACAGTTCCTAATAAATAAGTATAAATATCAAGTAAATGGTCTTTTAGTTTAAATACTTTTGGCCAAAAATGTTAAACTAAAAGACCATTTTACTTGATATTTATACATATATATTTAGGCACTGTACCGTGTATGAGTTTCACTGGATGTGCTAAAAACTGAGCTTTGTCTGTGTTTTATGTTCTGTCTCTGGTTTTAAATATATATTGCCATGCTCAGTAGCACTCCTCTGTGACACTCATATGCTTATATATATGTTGTGGCACAGTTTTATGCACTGTAACTGTATATCTGGCACAGTTTTATGCACTGTAACTGTATATCTGGCACAGTTTTATGCACTGTATCTGTATATCTGGCAGAGTTTTATGCACTGTAACTGCATATCTGGCACAGTTTCATGCACTGTAACTGTATATCTGGCACAGTTTTATGCACTGTAACTGTATATCTGGCACAGTTTTATGCACTGTACCTGTATATCTGGCGCAGTTTCATGCACTGTACCTGTATATCTGGCACAGTTTTATGCACTGTAACTGTATATCTGGCACAGTTTTATGCACTGTAACTGCATATCTGGCAGAGTTTTATGCACTGTAACTGTATATCTGGCACAGTTTTATGTACGTATCTGCATATCTGGAACAGTTTTATATACGGTACGGCTCTTTGGTTCCACCTAATATGTGCCAAATTCTCGATAATTATTACCCGATGTGTACAGGTTAAGGGATGTGTATAAGTTGTTTCTTACCATGGTGAGGTTCCCTGCATGCTTCCAACGTACCCAGTAACAGTTTCCCCAATGCTCGTTTTGATATTTTCTTGAAAAAAGAATAAGGAAAAAAACGAAAGAGAAATGTCAGCAATCAATCACTTGGAAATGCCACGACGTGGAATCAAGATTCAGTTCATGGATGACAACAATCTGCCATTGAGCGCTGATTGATGCGCGCATTACACAGCTGCATAGGGATAAAGCCGTAATAAGCAAATGAGTGAATAAACAATTCCTTAGCATTGTCACATGCATTTGATGAAGCTCTTGGTAAACTGTTAGCTCTCCTGAATCAAAGCAATGAATCTTCTTATCTTAGTCACCAGCTCCAATTATTCACTATGACTTCTGGCAAAAAAATCCTTTATTACAAGTGAATTCATTTTACTCAATGTAAACCAGATGACACGAGCCTGGCTTCTAATGAAAGTTACATAATGTCATAACTATGTTCTTGCCTGGGTCTATATACAGTGTGCACTGTATATTATTGTGTTAGTCTATAACCTTTGAGGGGTCTAAAAACCTTTTATCATATGCTGTGAAGCAATCGTCTTCCTTTGCTTGGGAAGATTTCAACTCCTTTTCAATACAGGAAAACCGACCTCCCAGCAAACTGACATGAGGCCATGCAAAGTGGGAACGCTTAGGGGCCTATTGTAATAGCTGTGAGAAGTGCATATCCGTGCAGAGAGAGGCCTTTTCACTCAGAAATGCAGCTCATCGTAATCTAAAAGCCCCTCTCGTAATCTAAAAGCCCCTCTCGCAATCTAAAAGCCCCTCTCGCAATCTAAAAGCCCCTCTCGCAATCTAAAAGCCCCTCTCCCAATCTAAAAGCCCCTCTCGCAATCTAAAAGCCCCTCTCCCATCTAAAACCCTCTCGGAATCTAAAACCCCTCTCAAGCTCAATCTAAAAGACCCCTCTCGCAATCAAAGCCCCTCTCCGCAATCTAACAATCCCTCTCTCGCAATCTAAAAAGCCCCTCTCGCAATCTAAAAGCCCCTCTCGCATGTCCAAACCATGAGAGACCGGCTTTTTTTTAAGCTGTGAATTCCTTCCGGGTCTGCAAGTCCCAGCGATTTTCGCTGCTAATCCGGTACCTCTGTTAAATACAAAATACAAGACTGCGCAGAAATACTCGCACATTTGACAACATCTGAGTTGGGAGATGCTGCTGCTGCCCACTCATCTACTGTCTGCTCATTGGCTTCTGCAATACAGGTGTGAGCCATAGGGATGCTGGTAGAGAAGTGGTGATAGAGGCGGGGGGAGGGGGGAGCCTGAGGAAGGTCCTACAAGGACCGAAACGTTGGTCTTGTTTGTGCTGTATCATCTGAATACAGGTTTTTTTGTTGCCATTTATCCTTGAGTGCTGTCCTTTGTCTTCCCTCGCTAGGGATGACTGCTTTCTCTGTTTATTTCTATAGGACAGGCACCATACCATTTCACTTTGATGGGAGTGCCAGCTGCCCCTCTGTTTTATTATATATATATATATTTGTAAGCTCTTCAGGCAGGAACTCGTTTTCCTAATGTTACTTTTATGTACGAAGTACTTATTCCCATTATGTGTCCCGTGTGTTACTGCTGTGGTGCGCTATGTTCAGGGATGGTGCTATATATATAAACCATATACATACATTGAAAGCCGAGTGACCACAATAACCAAATGCAAACTAACCCCAAACACCAATATCAGAATGCTGCAGGTAAAGCTCCTCTGATACATGTTACTGCAGGGGACAGAATATTTACACTCGTCTTTTCCAGAGTTGTGAAGCTTTTCCCTATAAACATGAACTGCTCATTTAACTACATAAAGTGCGCTACTAATATCATGCTGAAGAAATTATATCCCTGTACCTAGAATGAATAGTACAATACTTAATGTTCTGAATATATAGGTTAAAAGTGATCTATGCAAATATATTCACATCTCATAGTCACATTAATCTGCAGGAACACCTAGGAACAACTAATGCATTTATAATATTTTTACTTAGTTCAAGCAGCAATTCATTTTAGAAGCGTGAGACCGAGAACTGAACCGTGGCAGCTGTAACAAATGTATTCTTCATTAAAGATATACTACTTACAGGAGACCAAGAACAAGTATCCAAACGATAACCAATGCAAGTGAATTCTCTGTAAGGTGCCTACAGCTGTCTGAGGTCTTATGGAATAGCAACATATACCGTTTAGCATTCACTTTACCACAGAATAACACCTGTTCTGTGTATACTCACTGTGTAACACAACTGTGTAACAACTATGTATCACAACTATGTAATTCAACTGTGTAACACAACTGTGAGAAAAACATTTGCATTGATTTCTACTTGGAAGAAATTATATATATATATATATAATATCTATCCTATATATTATAATAATATATATATATACGCAACTACATATAAATAGAAGTATTTAAATAGTTTAATTATTTGCTATCAAAAGAATTACATAATAGGTAAACATCTAGGAATAGTAGTAGCATATTTATTTTCCATAATGCATTTTATTTAAAGACAGCTGGACAAGGATATAAATATTTACTTTAAAGCCCATTCTGTCAGTTAATTTACATTTATTTTTTGTACTTTACCATCCACACTGCATGTCATTACTTATATACAAAAGGGAAACCTTTATTTCCAATTCAGTAGCTACTGAGAATAAAATCGCAGATATACATACATATTCATAGCAAATTACTTGACTGATGTAAAGTCACAGGGGAGGATATTGGCCGTGAATCGGAATAATGTTTGATGGGAATGTGGTATGGTAAACAATGACATGCCAGTGACTGACAAGTTGGGTCAGGGATTGGAAAGGTAAATGGTGGCGTTCTGCTTTGTGGTGTGCACACGCACACGCACACGCGCACACCCGCACACGCACACGCGCACACCCTTCCTTGCATTTCTGGGGCAGTCTCTGTATAACATAAGCACATTTTATATAATGTGAGTCATATAAATGAACTATATCTGTATAATCATATTTACTAAGTAGTGATATGCCGAGGAGCTTACCATCTAATTGGGTTTTCTGGCACCAGATGGTCTGGCCATATGGAACAGGATCGCTGAGTAAATATTGGCCATTCTGCACCATGTTTCTTTGGGTCACGTTCAGGGATCAGAGAATTGTGAACCTTCAGCATCGCAATCTAAACTAACCCTCTCCAAATGAGTTACAAGTAAGTAAAATGAATGAGCTCTAAGAAGAGACAGGACTATCTTCCTTAAAATGTTTATAAAAGGTCTGCCAATTCAAATAACATTTTTGGGCTATGTATTTCTTTTTATCGTGACATTTTGAAGAATTTTCTTTTGGTATCATTTTGTTCCAGCATCAAATGTATGGAGGTCACTTATTATTTATTACAAATATTTCTCATATTTGTGCCAGATGTCTATAAGGAGCATGGGACACCATCAACTCAGGACTGGCAGATTTCATCAATGCCAAGACAAAGCGCAGTGGCAATTAAAGATTTCCTTTCTGATGTAGCCCATTATAACATAGCAACATTAAGATCTTACCATACAGTCATACAAAAGAAAGGAGAAGTCATTCCAAACGTATCTCACCAGGTGTCGTAGTTGTTGGAGAAGTTGTAAAACGTCCAGCAGCTTCTCCTCTACCAGTGATAATCTGACCCTCTCGGTCTCCAGCATCTGGAGCTCCACCCTAAGCAGCTCTATCTCCTCCACTTTCTTTTCCAGTTCTTGTATTAGTGGGTCTTTCATCTGAACAGCACAACACTGGGAATTAAAAGGAATACAGTTCTTTAATGGTTCTGATTCCTTTCATTGGAGCAGCATGAAGCTTGATCCTAGGTGTTCATGTGTGTGACGTTTCGAGACAATGAAGTGACAATTTGCATTCATCAGAAAACTTGTCTATTACATTCAAGCTGCCCCAGTAGAATGTGCTTGTCCACAATACTCCTTCCTGTGAATGAACTGTAAGGTTTTGTCTGGTGCTAGGAAGGGTCTTGTGCAATAGAACTGCTTAGTTAACATGGTCAAAATTGTGTTAAATTAACTGATCTTTCAATTACATTTTGTTCTTTGTAAAACGCTGTAACTTAACCCTAATGTTTAAAGTTTCAATCCACTAAAAAACTGTCCTCCAAAAGAGATCATTTATAAATGCTCCATTCAAGTTACGGCTCTCAGTACTGTATATATGGATATACAAGAATAGAAGCTTTAATATCTCAACAGATCACCAATTGGTATGCATGGCCAAAATCAGTATATAATACAGGAAATATTGGTAATACTTGGAGTTACACCGCTCATGCCAAAATACCTACAAATATAATACAGCAAACCAACAAATGTACTCTTTATTCTTAACACAGCAAAATGTAAGCTCATGGATCAAAATACATAAATAATATTTACGGTGTTAACACTTTCGCTGCCAGAGTGGGCAAGCAATGCCTTGTGCTGTAATGTGTTGTATTTAAAAAGGTTTAAATATCAATAATTTGACCTTATATTAATTCTCCCCCCCAGCTCACTATGTTTATATAATAACTTATTGACATGTTTAATACACCTGCACAGGTGTAGCAGACAGTGCAATTACTAGCGCGTTCCTGCAGGACAAACACAACGTGTCAGAAGGAGAGGCGGACGGTGAATCAGCCGCCAGAGAAAAGGGAGCGTGGTCAGCGTGCTATTTGACCTGCAGGAGCGCGTCGGTGGTTCAATAACCTCCGCTACATCTGTAGGTGACTGGCATTGGTTCACATTGTACTAGGATGGATTGTCCCTTTAAATAGGGGCCAATGGATTGGAACAATGGCTACCATTAGCTGGGGATCTCATGACACTGCTAAAATATTATTATTAATTACCTCTTCCATAATCATTTCAAGTTTCTTTGCTTCCTGCTCTTTCATGTCCAGTTGTTCTGTTAATCTTGTAATTATTTCAACCAAAGCCACAATAGTATTTCTGTAATCAATATTGTTAGACCTCCCAACATAAGACAACAGACCCTTTACCATCTTGTCATCACATCTGTAAAGAGAAATGCATTTTTAAGGGTAAGAAACTAGCAATTTGGTGCATTGATAGAAAAGAAAATGCCTGCATCTACAATCATTTTGGTCACATTAAGCATGGCGGTGCTAGGTTTGAAATAGTTTTAGCATTTATGCTAAAATACGAATAAAAATTAGGCATTAATAAAATTAACTTCTCTGTATTGTTTCCCTTATTTTACAATTTGCATAGAGTTAAACAATGTATGTTAACATTAAATCAACATTTATCAAATATAACTTGTAAAGTTAAAAAAAAGTTATATAGAAAACAAAGTCTGTGGCACAATATGGTCCAGATTCACTTAATAGTGCTAAGTCAAAGTTCAACTCAGGGTAACCGCTAGGGTGTGTTATGATTTGCTGCCACTTTGCTCTCCAGGCCGACTTCAGAGGTGTTCGTTGAGAAGTACTTAATCTTGCCTAATTCTGCCTTATTATCCAACAGCAATCTCAGCTTTATTACACATGATCAAATATTATGTGAAATACATATTAATAAATTATCCACTGAAGGATTACCAAACAGTGATTGTAATACGAGTTGTGATTAAATTATCAGACACATAGATTCCAAACATGTTGGAGTCTGCACATCCCATTAACACAGAATACTTTTGATTAAACACATAATTTGTACCAGTAAATATGTTGTACGATATGAACAGATCATCTTACAGATGTCATTGATTGTATTTCAGTATAATGTTTAGGTATTCTTAGATGGAATGATGATTCGCAGTATCCAAAACCATTGTCACAATTCATCTGATCCCTAAGATCCAGACAGTAAGGTGAAGAGAGATACTGTCCTGGCTGCTTACTGGCTGCTTACTGGCTCCGGGCTGCCGTTATGAGAGGAAGCCTGCTATGAGCTGATACTGTGTGCGACAGATGCTACGAAACCCTTCCTCCTGATAGGAAAAGGTCATCAACAGGCACAATCCACTGATATAGACACAAGGTTCATGTTGTAATCACACAATCATAGATGAACAAGGGCAAATATGTGCATTGCTGCATTGTATTGCTACATCTCAATGTAAAGTCGTTGTTTGACAGAATTAAATACTTTGCATTACAAGGTAACTCATACTCCCACTTCCAGGCTGTCACATTGAAGCTTCTGCTACTGCTTTAAATCCTGAAAGATTAGGGGTCTTATTGACTAAGCGGTGCTACAGCACAACCCGCCTGCTGAAACTGGGAGATACAGAAGTAGCCAGACTCCCTTTTGCTAAAGGTTCAGCTTAAAAAGGCCTCAGTGAAAGTGACAGCCATGGTTTGCCCCGAGTCGTACGTTACTTTTGCATGGGACCACCCCAGCTCCCCCCGGCTGAAACAAACATTAGCCTGGCTACATTTCTATTTTTTGGTCGGTTAAAGAAAATGAGCCATAAGGTGTCTTACGGCATTTCACCACTTAGTAACAAGGTCCAAATATATATATTATATGATGGATTGAAATATGAAACAAATCATTCTATTTTCAGTGTTCCATGTTATCAACAGCAACGTTTTCTATTACTTTAAAAAAAAAAATTTTTTTTATCACAGCGGTAAAATAAATGTCATTTTCTGTGAGCTGTGACGTCTGCTTCTTTCTCCGTGCGCAGAAAGGCTCGTTTGTCATTAGCACACACACACTCTTTATATAAACCAACTTACCCACTAGCACAGCATGAAAGCCGGGCTAAAAGCTTCTTTACTTCGGCTGCTTGACAGTGCTGATCTCCAGCCCACTTCTCCTCTTCTTCATCAGAAGCTGCTTGTCCTTCCACCGAGCGAAACATCTCATCTTCCACTGAAAAGAACGCAGAAATGAGCAGCTTCTGTGCGAGTCGTGTTGCACACTGACACACAAGCACATCGCTATGTTTGTAGGACAGACATGCAAATGTCTTCAAGGGGGATTTAGGAAGTTTCCTTAACTACGTGAGAGTTGCAAAATTAAATGAGCAAACATTTTTCAAATAGGGCTGGAATTAGTCCCCAAGTCACTAAATTCCATTATTCTATTTAACACATAATACAGGCATACCCCGGTTTAAGGACACTCACTTTAAGTACACTCGCGAGTAAGGACATATCACCAAATAGGCAAACGGCAGCTCACGCATGCGCCTGTCAGCACGTCCTGAAAATCAATACCGGCTCCCTACCTGTACCGAAGCAGTGCGCAAGCGGGGAGACTATAGAGCCTGTTACACATGCGTTATTTAGATCAGTTATGCACGTATATGACGATTGCCGTACAGTACATGCATCGATAAGTGGGAAAAAGGGAGTGCTTCACTTTAAGTACATTTTCGCTTTACATACGTGCTCCGGTCCCATTGCGTACGTTAATGCGGGGTATGCCTGTGTTACATAGTTACATACATGCTCCGGTCCCATTGCGTACGTTAATGCGGGGTATGCCTGTGTTACATAGTTACATACATGCTCCGGTCCCATTGCGTACGTTAATGCGGGTATGCCTGTAGTGTTTTTGCAGGAGAGAGATTTATTTAGACGAGGACCCATTTACTTATAGTATATACCTCCAAATAGATGTGTTCAACTTCACCGGTATCTCACCCCATAGAGTATAGGTGACGCTATCTCTCCTGCAGAAGCCCTATTTCAGAGTCTGGTTTAAATAACTTACTGAGTCTTTGCGAAGCAGTCAAATTTGTGTGAAATTTTTAGCTAAATAAAATTGTCACATTTCACCTGGTTCGCAAACTACTGTGACAATGCTGCGCCTCTGTTGTATTTAGTAACCTGTCTACGTGTATATACAAGGTCTTCCTGTTTAGATGTCAAAATATTTATGCAAAAAAAATCAAATCACGTTGATTTGACAAGATAATGTTATCGTCTTCAAACCTATCCAGATCATTTTCTGATAGAGGGTCGTCCTGAATCCAAGATTTGCTCATTCCTGCTGGATTTGTTTATTAACCGATGCATGAGGTAGGCCACACTTATAGTGCTGGCGACGGCGACCGATGACGTCACCCGTCGCCATTAGCGAAAGTCATAATTTGGTTTTCAGCGACGTCGCTGGTGACAAGGCCAGTGATGTCACGAAAGGGGGCGGGCAGCGCTCTCTGATTGGTTTAGAGACAGTCACATGTGGCGACTGTCTCTAAAAATCAAATTTACCCAGCTTCAAAATTGTGGGTCGCTCCGTCACGCTTGCGACGGAGTCAATTGATTTGTTTTGGAGCGACATCACGTCGCCATCACCAGGCACCATAAGCGCAGCCTAAGGCACACCCATAGCCAACGATAAGACAGAGAGCCCAATTGAAGTCATATAATTCCTGGGGATAACGATATATACAGTGGCTATGGAGTTCAGACTACCTAAAGACATGGTGACAAAGCTAGGAGGAAGCGAATCCGCCATGCATTAGGGCAAGGAAGGTATGCTTAAACAGATGCACTCATTACTGTGCCTGCTACAGTTCACATGCAGGGATCCCTGTGGGGCAGATCTCCCGCAGAAGGATTGAGATTTAGAAACCAGATCACTGCATAAGAATGATCTGCTGATATGGGAATTGTAGAGGGAGAGGGGGGTTGGCCCGGTATTAAAGGGGTTGCACCCCATATGGCCACCCCCTGACCTCACCAGGGAGGCAAGGGGTTAACTGGACTGCGGTCCAGGAATGTGGCTTACACCTTGTCATGTCAGGAAACTGTATGTTCCCCTGTTCCCATGTTTCACTATAATATCAGTGTCTGCACCACAATGGGGATTTAGTGACAAACTGTGATTTATTTTACAGCAGAGAATTTTGTGTTAAAGTATGAAACGGTTTAAGTGGTATTTGTGTATCTCCGGTTCTGAAGGTCGCAGCAGGCTGAAACTTGGATCATATGATGTCCCAGTTCCAGCATTAAGGTCTGGAAAGTTTGGACCCGCTGGACCTAACGGAACTGGATATTTTAATATGTCTGTGTTTTAACTTTAATATTGTATTCCAAGGCGGGGATAAAAACCCGCGCAGATTACTTCACACAAAGGAATGCAAATGGTCAGGGGGGCGACCCAAAGTCTAGGAACCAAGTACTGATCAAAAGACTCTGCCACTCTAACTGTTTACCTGAGGGCGGAGAAGCATCAAACTGGAGTGGTTTGTAAGTGTTATATCTACACCTACCAACAATGAAGATCCTGCCAGATACTTCATCTGGTAGACTGGTCGTCGCCCCTGATTTAATTATGGGGCTACAGAAATAAGACCCTCAGAGTCCCAGTACGCATGGGCTAACTAGCTGGGGGGCATGGGTTAATCTGTGTCTCCACGTTAGGGATTGGATGCAGATAATTGTTCACCAATAGTCTGTATTCAATGTTAAGAATAGGGTTACAAAGGTATATAAACTGTGTCAACCCTACAGTTCTAGTTCTTCTGATTTCACCTGGAATGTCACCGGATTGCTGGAGAATTGCTAGCTGATACTTCTCCATTCCCCAACCCTAAGTAAGTGTTACCTTCTTGCCTGTTAATTGTACTATATTGCTGTGTTCACCTTTTTTAAGGAATAAATATATTTTATTATATCTAAGCCTCGTTCAGTTCAACCCAGATATTTGGTGTTTGTTATATCTTGTCATAAGTTACCGTGACAGGAATGTTTCCCATTTTAACAGTAAATGATTATGGGTCCAACCTAGAGCTCCAGCTGTGTGCCGATGTTGCCGGGGCACACGCGTTCTGGGCATGGCCAAAGCAAAGGACATGTTTTGAGCTTTTCCCCTAAATAGTATTAGTAGAATTGTGGACATAAACTCACCCAAAAAAAAACATAATCTTCTGGTCAGACAATATGGGGGTCAACATCTTGGCTTCAACTTCCCCACCAATCATAAGGCTACTTAGAAGGGTAGTGTTGAAATATATGGGGCATAACATAGACTTTCAAGCTAATAAATGTAGACACGTATATATAAATACATAGATTTATGCGGATTTTTTTTTAGGTTATGTCCCCGTAGGGGACCCCTACAATTAGTTTATCTTGTGAGCCCTTCATGTCCAAGTCCGACACTGTCCCTACCTATTAATTAAGGCAAGCCAATTGAGTAGGATCACTCAGCTAATGTACAATACATAATAAAATAAGTTTAGTAGTTGTATGCTGGACTGGGTAGACCATAGTTACCAAAAACTTCCTTGAGTCACGTTCATATAGTTTAAAGAAGCAACAACCACAATCATTTCTAAACTGGTTTTCCATCTTTCACATTTAGAAGGAGCTATCAACCCTTTCAATCTGAACTGGGGATTACAAACATCCCTCAACCCCCCTCCCCCACCCCAGTGTTACTTCCAGTACAGAATCACCCTTTCCGGAGCCATTGAACTAGGGGAACATGATATGGTGCGTAAGGTAAATGCTGGGATGAGCTGAGTACAATGTTTCTTGCACTGGGACTTTATTAGAAGCGAGATCTGAATGCGTATAGTCCTGGGAACCACCATTAGGTCAGGGAAATAAAAACACTTTTGGAGTTGGGTTACTGCTTTAGCCATCAGGGGTTAACACTCGTTGCTGACCCAGATGTTTTTGATTTCACAGCGTATACTCATTTCTAATTAATTGTCTATTCAAGGGGGATCTGCATGTGAAGTCAATTCACCTTCACATCATATTCAATTTACTTAGTTTACAGGATATCACGATCAATAATTAATCTGCAAAGCAGGGACGACCTTTGATTCCCTACACTACAATATTTAATTATAGTACACAGGAAGTGCACTATGCATTTCAAACTGAAACTTCAACACACATGGGAGTATTCATTTGTGTCATTTATGTTCCATAATTTAGCTGTAATTAAATAATATTTGAAATATAAATTAAAAATGGACGCTCAGACATACGAGATCTTGTCACAATACGCAATGTAAAATCTAATTTTCCAGAGGATTAAGATTTTCTGTAAACAACAATCTAGAATAGATGTTTGCCAATTTTTTAATGTATTTATCTGTAAATAGATGTTACGCGTTTATGAAGAGACAAGTTTAATTCAAATGAGATCTGATGTTTATTTGGCGCACAAAAGGGTGAAGAAAAATTATGGCCGGTTACGCAAAAATGATGCATTCTACTGTATGTGTGCACAATATCTTCTCCCTAACTCCTTCATTACTCACTCGAACTACTACTTAGACTTAAGCAGAGCACAACCAGGCCAAAGTTCCTAAAAATACTGACATAAAAGCCGAAATCTGAATGCTCAATGATTGTATTATTATTAACATTCAATTAACAGTGAGGTCAAAAAGTGCTGTCTTATCCACCACACGGTACTGAAGATATTATTCTCCAAAGTATCATTTTTGGAAGCCTAAACTTCTCAACAGCAACTGAGGTCACTGGACAGGTCACTGGACAGGTCACTGGACAGGTCACTGGACAGGAGGCTGCCAAGAACAATGTGTCTGGCACCAGGGGACCTCTTGGTATAGAACCAATGAAGCCCAAGCTTCAGGACCTAAAAGAAGCACATTTACAGTGACCAGTACGGACAGTTATGGAGCTCGATACAAATCTCCTTCCAATGCGTCGCTTGCTGTTTTTTTCCAGACAAGAATGACTAAAAATGCTGCTTTGACCGATTTGAGACAACAAAAATCAAATGCCGCTAAAATATTTTATTTAATAACCATCATTTTCTATTTATCACACCTTCTGATATTTTGTAGTATTTTTTCGGCATTCAAGAACGTCAACTGGAAACGTTTGCATGTTCTACATCATACATGACTGGAAACGTTTGCATGTTCTGCATCATACATGACTGGAATACATGACTGGAAACGTTTGCATGTTCTGCATCATACATGACTGGAAACGTTTGCATGTTCTGCATCATACAGTGACTGGAATGTTGTCTTGTTATGTGATTATCACTGAAGACTAGGAATGCAGCCTTTGTGCATCCACGTAGTAACAACGCTACTTAATATGGCACATGCATATAACAACTGACCTTCTTCTGAGCAAGGACATATTGTTTCTGAACATACCTGTAAGTATATCTACAATCTACCAAGCTGTATTTATCTAGGTCACAGTAAAACTCTCCTGCTACCTTTTATGAGATCAACACGAAAGCATGAAAATAATGAAGAATAAAGGAATGGCTTAAAGTATGTGTTTTCAAGACTATACAACATATCTTCCTCATATATGACCCAGTTTTGTAAATATGACTGCGAGACTACATAAAATATACTGTATGCTTGTCTACTGTCCCACATTTATAGGGAAAGCTGGGGATCTCCCCTAATCCTGAACCCAGACAAACGCACCAGATCTCACACACGCCCCCCTGCCATCTTTTCCCTAGTAAATTGTGTTAACCTTCTGATTTAATACTGACTAACCTTAAAACTTGCCCCACAAATCAAGCATCCCAATAGCCTGCACTCATGGTTACTGTCCCACACTCACAGTCACTCCTACCAACCATTGTGACCAAGCACTGCCATATACAGCACTTATTTCCTCTTCTGCTGTCTCTGTAAGTCTCCCATCAAACCTATTAGATTGTAAGATCTTCGGGGCAGGGATTCCTTTCCTATTGTCTGATTTTGCTGCGCTTATTGTATTATTATAATTCCCTGTACTGTATTCTTTGTGAAGCGCTGAGTACACTTTTGGTGCTATATAAATAAAGACATACAATACAACTGAAGTTTGTTGGACAATGATACAGTATGTCTTGAACTTCTGACTGAAGTTTGCAATGACCTGCTGTGGACTGGAGATGTAAAGAGGAAATAGTGAAGGGAAAACAGAGGAGAGGCCAGGCACCAGGTGAGCTTTTGAGTGAGTGTTGGCTGCAGCAAAAGATTTGGCAGCAAACTCCAGCACACAGCCAAAGAAGTCTTCAAGCCAACAAGTGCTCAGCCATGAAGACCTGGAGCTCGGGGGCATGAGCAGGAAAAAGGGGTTACGGTCACCCTAGAATATATATTTAGATTAGATTGTTACAATTTAGTATATTATATAATATCAAGCTACAGTAGCAAGCTTGTCAATTAATCCAATTTATCATGCGCATCCCATTTAATTCCTTATGCACAATCTTACAAACAGACCTGTTTTCTATATTTCTGATAAACATCCCCTTTCCATGAAAATTGCCTGAAAGCATCATTTGAAAGTTGTTTAGCAGTAAAAGGCAATACATAAATACGAGCTATTGCTGTATGACAATGCGTTAGAGATAATTCTACGGCACTTAAACAAGAAATGATGCAAAACACCGTTACCCGCAGGAAGCAGAACGTTGGTTACTGATTTTGATAACATGACGTTATGAGTTCTGCGTTAACGGACTATTTGATAACAGCAGATGGGGGGATCTAAAAGGTTGTGATTTGAATATACTTTTTTAATCGAAGACTAAATTTGTTTTAGCAGTGATATAATCACCAGTACAAGAGGTTAGGGTTACTCTAACCCTAACCCTTACCCAAACCCAATGTATTATTTCCTGGTAAAACAAATTAGTGTTACCAGTATGTATGCTGCTTGATCATTTAGTAACATTGTATATTTCTGTCCCCTGTGGAAAGCTGAAAGTTATATTAAATTACATTTCTGTCTATAGTACCTGACTGTTTATATACCATAAATTATAATACTAGGCCACATGGCAGCAGCCCAAAAAACTGTGTATAACTTCAAACTGCCATAAAAAAGAAAGAACAAACAGTTTTTGGGGTGTAGCCTGTTTTTTAAAGAAAATGCTGGCTATGATATTGGAATGATGCTAGTATTGTGTGTTGGTTTGTTAATGGAATTTTTTTTTTTTACTCTGTTGGTCTATTTCACAGACGACCCAAAGTGAAAACCCTCATTGATTCCATTATCCTTCAAATTAATAATCAGGACATTTCTTTAAAAAAATCAATACGGATGCTATTGAGCAGGCAACACAATGTATAACTGGAAATATGGGGTCTTCATGTGAAGGTACAGGCACTCTTTCTTACCCAGGTTATATTGTACATACCATTGTAGATATTTTCTGTATCTCCTGATGGTGAATTTCTGTCCTGCTGAGCAGCCAAATGATACTGTTCAGCCTGCCTGAGAGATCCTTTTTTCTGCTCTATGCTATCATGTGTAGTCAACTGAAGCATCCTGGCCTCTGACCTGAAGTATAAAAGACATATAGCAACATTTAGAATGGACCAAGCAATAAAACACTCTTTGAGATATATTGTATTTACAAGCATACATAAAGGGAAATATGTACACTGGTTTGTTCAATATTATTACCATCAAATACCCTGCAATAATAAAGGTAATTAGTAAATACTGTGTAAAAATTAATGGTGTATTCATTTCATGATCCTAATACAGACACCGAGACAAGATTACTTACTGGGGTTTCCTGTATATCGAAGATTCTTTTACTGGTTCTTGTTTGGAATTCGCAGCTGGTAATGTGTGTTATAGATATCAGTAAGCTATGGCTATTACTTCCATTCCTGTGTGCTTATGGCTATGTCAAGTGGGACTGGGCAGAGCAATCGCAATGTATGATGTAATGTACTGTATATGTAGCTGAACAGCACCGGGCAACACTGGTTACCCCAAAGTAACTCACTCGGTCCAAAAATGATGGAATAAAAAAGCAATTGCTTTTACATTTCCCTTTGTATCTTATTCATTCCCACAGGTGGCTGTAGAACTTTTGGCTCGACTTCCCTCCCCCACTTACCCCTCACTCACTCACACCCACTTACCCCTCACCCACTTACCCCTCACTCACCCCTCACCCACTTACCCCTCACCCACTCACCTGAGGACTGTCAAAACTTGCAAAGATAACTTGTTTACACTATGTCTCCCTGAGTACAGCATATCCCTTACATATTTGTAATAAAAAAACAAACACATTTTAGGGTAATCTTTTCCAAAACTGACTGACATCCCTGTCACCATGTAAAGATATACGCCCATACAGTATATAGTAAGCAGCGCAGTTCAATAAGAAAATCCTTATGGTGCCAGAACACGCCTTAGGGCTCATTGAATCCCACATATCATCATATACTGTAAACTAGAGTTGTAGTGAAGGGAACTTTGCACTTTACTAAACCATGTTAATCCATAAAATACCTCCCATGCTGGAAGATGTCTTACAGCCCATGTTAGATTGTAAACTCCTTGGAGCAGGGACTCCTCTTCATAAATGTTACGTTTATGTCTGAAGCACTTATTCCCATGACCTGTTATTTATATTATTCGTTATTTATATGATTACTGTTAAGCGCTATGTACATTAATGGTGCTACACAAATAGACATACAATACAATGTACTTGAATTGCCCCTATTCGCCTGATGTAAATGTGGCTTATGAAGTAGCACTGCTTAGTAAAATGGCCCTATATGTGAGGGAGAAAATACAGCAGCGGTTCCAAGGTTGAGGGGCAGAGGAGTTAGTTACTGCTTTCTATTTTTAATGGCGCAATCACAACCAAAATCAACTCTGAGCTAAACATCTTACATGAAAATAGTAACCTATTTTCCCCCGAATATAATGACCTATAAATGAATGCAGGTTTACGGCTCCATTGTGAGGGAGACTCATGGCTGCGTTTTCGTTTCCCCTGATCATTTGTATTTCTTATCTTTGCTGTTTATTGCCAGTGAGGGCGGTGACTTAATGAGACTGGAATTAAAGCGTCACCTGATTGTGTTCTAACATGTTGTCCTATCCTAAGCAGCACAGATTTGTGTTCAAATTAGGGAAGGGTCAGTAAGGTTAGGAGCGTGACGCAGAAATGCGGAGGGGGCATTTTAAAGAAAACTTTTTGTTTTTGTTGTTGTAAAGAAGATTTAAGGCAGAAAGTAAAAATCTTTTTGCTCCATCTTTTCCCTTATAAGAAGTAAGATGTAGGGGAGCAGGCAGACTTGCTACACATGCTGTGGGGCTGCAACAAGGTACTCCCAATCTGGGAGGAGATCAGAAATTGGCTTCAGAGAATTCTCGACTGCACGATCCCTTTGGACCCCTGGTTGTTTCTGCTGGCCAGACGCACCCCGGGGTTGAACAGGTCGGAGCACAAATTAATTGCACATTTTGCAACTGCCCTGAGGTGCGAACTCGCAGCATTGTGGAAGCAACCGGATCTACCAAATACCCCAAAAATCAGAAATCGAATTTGGCATGTTTGCCGGATGGAACAGTTAACGAGTCTGGTTAACGACACCGGCACAAACTTTCTCAAAGTCTGGTCACCATGGTTAGACCTGAACGATATCCCAGGGGTCAATGCCTCCAACATACTGCTCTAATAGCTCTAGGTGCGTTCTCCTTGGATGAAGTGTAGAGGACAGGGAGACATAGAATCCTACCAACGTAAGGGGATAACTAAATTCGGTAGAGAAAAGGACAAGCAGGGGCCAGGATACATCAGAGAGATCAGAAGCCAACCGCTACGATTGCAGTTACTGGGAGATCTTTCGGACCAGAAGTCTTCAAAGCCCAAGAAGACCAGAACTTAGCGAGAACCGTAGCCTCCAAGATGAGCCCAGCTGAGTTGAAATCGTCCTGTGGCAACCCCCCCCCCCCACCATCCCTTCCTCCCCCCTGGTGTAGTATGTCTGTACGTCTTGTTGGTCTGTATGTAACCCCAGTATGTCTTATGTGAGTCTACTTATAATATGAGTTGTTGTGGGTACTATTGTATAAGACAATGGGTTGGGAGATAATGTGACTATTGTACCATGCACTCAATAAAAACTTTTTTGGTTGAAAAAAAAAAAAAGAAGTAAGATGTAACACCCCAGAGTTCCCTACAGGTAATGCAAAGGAATTAAATATGTAAATAATGATCTCAAAGTGGTATCTCTAATTCATTCCCACCCTAAAATACTGTATATCTGGAAAAATGAGCAATAAACACTCCAAAAAGTACCAAGACACAAAATAAATGTCCACAGGTATATTGCATCCGATACAGACAGTCCTCGCGTATCCGGCGGAAAACGTCCCCCAAACCGCCGTCGGATAACGGACCGTCAGATTGCGGGTCCATGTTAATCGGCGGCGGTGAGCGTCAGATAAGCGGTTCCGCCGTCGGATAATGTGTCCAGCGGACTGCAGTATGCCGCGTCGGATAAGCCACTCGGCTGATCCCGAGGATTACCTGTACCACAGCGCAGTGCGATCACAGTACAAGACTCAAAGGATCACAATAGTTTACATACAATGTGAAAAGTTGAATACATATAATATTAAAATGCAGTGTACCGGTGAAAAACCTTCCCACAAACAGTGAAAGAATAATCGGCTGACACCCTGGGGAATAATGAGGGTCGGCGTTTCGGCCCAAAAACCAACCTTTATCCAGAGTCTCGATGTATTGGATTTTTTTTATACACGTTGTCTTGGTGATTTTCGGACTGTTTATTACTGGTCTTAGACAGAAAATGACTGGCGGATTTAATAATTAAGTACAGTGTGTGATCAGGACACCAGGGAACCTGCAGGCTATTAGCAGGGGAATTAGCCTGGATGCGTGGAACTGCACCTTGTACGCATTCACTGAAGCGTCACAATCAATATTCTATACGTATCAATGCAACAGCCTGCTGCCAAGATAAAATACACGGATTATGCGGAGCTTTTGTTTAATCTAACACGGCTTCTGTCAGTTTCAAAAGACCATGGCCGCTCCGATTCTGTGAGCCAAAATGTAACCGAAAATATTGTCATGTGAAATGGTGTCCCGGGAAAAATCAAAGGCATTTAACTTTCAAAGTAACAATGAATAATGCTGGCTATAAAAAAAAAGGCTGTATTTGGTTTATAAAGTTTATCTGCATATCATCTGTTAATTGTCACATTATTCTGTGTAGTCCCCATAATTGGATATCATTTCTGTACACAGTGGATTTTGTCACATTAATTACAGCTGCATTGCCTTCCTTATTTAGAAAAAAGAATAATTGAAAGCTATATCTGTGAATAACCCATTTGCTGCTAATGTGCCCTCGTTGCTGTTAGTAACCCAAATCCTTCAAGAGTATATAGGAAAATTGTCCATCTGTACTCCTTTTGCTAAGCTGATTTGTGGAAACTAATAAGGAAGAACAATAATTAGTACATTAAATTCTAAATACATAGGACCCCAAAAACGTATACATTTAGAATTTGGTTCGTATGCCAAATGGAAAAATGAACGCGTTTGGTTAATGATACTGGCGCTAAATTTCTAAAGTCTGGATCATGTGGTTTGCACAAACATTCATCCCTGGAGGGACTGCTACTACAATTTTGCTATGATAGTACTGGAAGCACGTTCTCCGCTGACTCAAAGGCGACGGGAAAGTGACACTTGGGACCTGCAAAAAGAATTTGGTTAGAAAGCAGAGGATCAGACCGCGGGAGCCGACTAAAGCCGCGGAAATGGAAACTCATTCAGTACAGAAACACGCAGAGGATGGAGAGGAGGACAGACTGACGCCCCCCCCCTTCTCTTTTGTTTCTTTATTTGCACTTTGTTACATGCATGTCTACGCGCGGGTGTGCAACTGGGGGCGGGAGTTTGCCTGGGGGGGGGCGCGGGCCGTTTGCAGAGGCCCCGCTGCTCGTTCCCGCATGCTTCATTTAATGCGGGGACTTCGCGAGGCCTCTGCAACAATGCGCGGGCCGCGGGGTCATGTGACGGTCGCGCGGCCGCATATGTCCAGCTGAGGTCACGTGACTGAGTCACCGCAGACCCCGTCGTGATCAATCATTTGACGCATGTGGTGAAGTGAGGAGTAAGGGGCGCGAGACCGGGGAGTGCGGTGCAGGGGAGGCACGCAGCTAAAAAGTTTTCGCTCCCGCTGTCCTTACTGGTATATCTGTTCCCTCAAATGAAGACAATGTGATATTTTGTTGTATGACGTAAACTTCAATAAAATTTGAGTTATAAAAAAACAAATTATACTCTTGTCAAAAGAAGTAAATTGGTAAAATGTTTATTTTAATGGTAATTATGGGTTATATTTGCTGAGCCGTTTTACTCCATAAAACACCTTCCAGCATGATTGAGAAAATAAGACTCTTTATAACCCATTCCCTTAAGTAAGGATGCGAGCTGTTTCCCAGCATGCAAGGTATATGATGGAGTAGGGATGCGAGGTATATGATGGAGTAGGATGCGAAGTATATGATGAAGTAGGATGCGAGGTGTATGATGAGTAGAGCGAGGTGTATGAATTGAGTAGGAATGCGAGGTGTAGATGGAGTAGGATGCGAGGTATAATGGATTAGGATGCGAGGTATATGTGGATCGAGGTATTGATGGAGTAGATGGGGGTATATATGAGTCGATGCGAGGTATATGATGGAGTAGGATTCGAGGTATATGATTGGATAGGATGCGAGCGTGTATGATGGATTAGGTATGCATTGTATATGATGGGTAGATGGGCGAGGTGTATGATGGAGTAGGATGCGAGGTAATGATGTGAGTAGGATGCGAGTAATAGTGAATGGAGTAGATGCGAGGTAATATGGAGTAGGATGCGGGGTATATGATGGAGTAAATGCGAGGTATGATGGATGGAATGCGAGGTATTGAAGGAGTAGGATGCGAGGTGTATGATGGAGTAGATGCGAGGTATATTGATGGAGTAGGATGCGGGTGTATGATGGTAGAGCTTATGTATATGGAGTAGGATGCAGTATGAATGAGTAGGATGCGAGGTATATGTGATAGGA
>CM071582.1:887244-902489 GCA_036426205.1 Ascaphus truei | reverse complement strand
ATCCGCACCCCACATCGCCACCTTTGCACTCCCCATCGGCACACCACATCGAACCCCCACAATCAGGACCAAAACCCTCCCAAATCAGTCACACCGATACAATCACCATCAGTACAGCCCACAGCAGCACTACCACCGCACATGGCCGCGTGGACCACTCCCCACCCAAATGCCACAACCACCACCACAAACATCCCGGGAACGCCGGGGCTCTCAGCTAGTATTATAATATATATATATATATATATATATATATATATAATATATATAACATTATATATATATATTTTAACACGGACTGATTATACATTATATATACTGTATACTGACGGATTTATATATACATTAAACTGTATTGGTGTTTTACCACCAGGAGAGCATTTTCTGTGTATTGTTAACAGTTTATCGTATCCCATAAAACAAGAAAAAATGAACATACAAAATGCTGTTTTTAATGTGTTAATATATCAAAAATATCAACCATGTCTTTTAAGTGATTGTAGGCAAATTTCTATTACTGAATATTTGTTTTTGTCGGTTTACAACCCACAGAGATCTATTAAAGAAAATTCAGAAGGCGGTTTCATTGATTCGGACTTAAAAAGGGTATTTAAAAAAAAGGTGACTGAATAAAACATTTCTCAGGGCACAGATCACAGGCAATGGTAATGCAGAAGCTGCCTGAGAATCTGGGAATTCTGTCTCGCTGACACAAGGACAGCGTTTCAATGGGGACATTTAAACAGCGTTCATTCATTGTAAACCATTGTGCTCTGGAAAACGTTCTCTTATTTAAGTGAAAATGTAGCAGTAAATAGATTTTTTAAGTGCTAGACCCGAATTAAATGCTCATGAATAATCAGGACCCACACCATGTCTAAAACATGTATGGAAAACAAACCATTAAATACAACATGTATATTAAATATTAATATATATTAATTACAACATGTGAGACTTTCCTTATTCTTTCCACCAAATTATCAAACAATACTGTATATTGTAAAGCACACGCATTAAATGTTTTAGATACAAATATGTATTGTTATTGTTTGTTAAAATATAATAATGTATATTCCAACAGTATGATGTTGAAAGTGGGACATTTCTTAAAGTTTTACTGGTTTCCACTGGTGCAAAAACACTTCAAAAGCCTCGCTTCATTATTAACATTTATTTAAATATGAAATCCTGTCTACTCTGAATTTAAAAAAAATATGTAACATACAACAAAAATTGTTTATATTCATGTGGAAAAAAAATATTACAAATTCTAATCTTACTTAGACACTGAATCCAGAGTATTTTCACTTGATTCGTAGTGGAACACAAGACTACGATCAACAATCAACTACCAGAAAAAAACATTTAGCAATATATATTAGATTGCCAATACAGTGAAAGCACTTGGCCAAGATACATCTTTTCAAACATTTAGGCCCATATTTACTAAGTAGTGCTATTCCACAAGACACCTTAGATTCAAGAAGTAGCTCGTAAGTAGAAGTTGTTGCATATTAGTTAAGATGTTGATCTTGATTTTACTCAAGTTTTAAGGTTCAATTTCATTAAATAAAGGACAAATCGTTAAGCTTTCATTGGCCCTACCTGACTATAAGATGCATATCTCAATGAGCCAATGTGGGGTATCACACTCAAGTTATCGGGGTGGAGTGAGATACGCTGCATCGGGGTGCAGTGAGATACGCTGCCTCGGGGTGCAGTGAGATACGCTGCCTCGGGGTGCAGTGAGATACGCTGCATCGGGGTGCAGTGAGATACGCTGCATCGGGGTGCAGTTGAGATACGCTGCATCGGGGTTGCAGTGGATACGCTGCTTCGGGGTGCAGTGAGATACGCTGGGCAGTTCGGGGCAGTGGAACGCTGCTCGGGGGTCAGTGAGATACGCTGCATCGGGGTGCAGTGAGATACGCGCATCGGGTGCAGTGAGATACGTGCCATCGGGTGCAAGTGAGATACACTGCATCGGGGTCGTGAGATACGCTGTATCGGGGTGCAGTGAGATACGCTGCATCGGGGTGCAGTGAGATACGCTGCATCCAGTCCCAGCCAATGTATCTTACATTGTACAATATTGCGTTAAAAGGATTTGTACACCACTTTCAAGATGGGAAATCTAAATGTAATACTGTAATATGTTTTCAGAACCTGAAAGGAAAATGCTAAATCAGATAGCTGCTGTGATGCTCGTTACTCATCAGGGCACTTGTTCAATTTCTATCACATAATTTCTTATAATGGCCCATATTTACAAAGTGGGGCTATTCTGTAAGGCTATACTGGGCGCTGGAAGACCCTTTACAGCCCATTCCTTTCACTGCCGCAAGGTATCTAATGGAGAAGCACTACTTATATACAGCTGAAACCCATTATAACGCGGTCCTCGGGGTCCACAGAATGAGACCGTGTTATAAGCGGGATTGCGTTATAAAATTTTGCCACGTCCTCGGCATCTGCAGCTCTCTCCTCCCTGCAGCTGTCAGCTCTCTCTCCCTTCTCTCCTCTCCCTGCTTCATAGGGCTGTGTCCACGTGTATGGCACTTATGTAGACTTGGAGTGCAGAGGAGGTTTTTTTTTTTGTTTTTGTTTTTTAAACATTCAATTCAATGCTTTATTGCTAACGTACACATACACACAATTCACCTACACCATGTGGGAATTGAACATTAATACATTTGATATAATACACATGCAGGAATCGAACTCAGGACCTTCCATATACTTCAAAAATTTCCACATGGTGTAGGGGGATGTGTGTTGTGTCATGTGACACTCCTCTGTGCTCCAAGTCTACGGCGCATCTGGACACAGCCCTATGAAGCAGGGAGAGGAGAGAGATCTAGATGCCGGTAAGTCCTCTCGCGATGAAATAGCGAAATGGAGATCGGGAGCAACGCTCAGACCGCGTTATA
The DNA here is from genome assembly GCA_036426205.1 of Ascaphus truei. Classification (NCBI taxonomy): domain Eukaryota; kingdom Metazoa; phylum Chordata; class Amphibia; order Anura; family Ascaphidae; genus Ascaphus; species Ascaphus truei. The sequence goes on along the minus strand of CM071582.1, from coordinate 899,556 downwards.
AGCGGATCCGCATTGTAGCAGATCACGCTATGATGGGGTTGAGCTGTATATATGGGCCTTATTGTTTTAATTTACATGGTTCCTAGATTTTACAATTTAAGGCCCTAAAATCTAACTAAGAAAAATATTACAGTTATCATAAAATCTATATATTACTTTTCTTACAAGTCTCTGTGTACATCGTTACATTACATAGTTACAGGTCAACAAAAAAAACCAGTGACATATCATTCAATGATATCTCATAAGGGGAAAAATAAATTCCTTCCTGGCTCCAATAATTGGCAATCAGATTACTCCCTGGATCAACATCCTTCTCATGTTGACTTATTTGGTATATCCCTGTATATCTTTCCTTTCTAAAAAGATGTCCAACCTTTTTTTGAACATATCTATTGTATCTGCCATCACAGTTTCCATGGGTAATGAATGCCACACTGTAACTGCCCTTACTGTAAAGAACCCTTTCCTTTGTTGCTGGTGACATCTCCTTTCCTTTGTAGTTGTGGGCTGAGACCTGAATACGGAAACGCAGCAGTAAATCCAAAGCTGTGCTGATCTGAGTTACATAGCTGCTCTTACAAAAGTCAGAATGTGGCCATTTGTTTACCCATTGAGTGTTGGGGTGCCCAGCAGTGCGTTGCCACAGCACCCCACAGAATAAACCTCCTCCATAATTAAAAAAGCAAACTACTGGAAAAATATAAAATACATGAATTAGTTAGGGAAGGAAAAATAAAAGCAGTTTTATTTCAAAGAAAAAGAAAAATTGTTGACAGCCCGATGTTAAAGTTCTTGTAAAAAAAGATTTGTGTTGAGTATTATTATTCATTGAATAATACAAAGAGCTAAGAAAATAGATGAAATCGTAACCTCAGATATTATCATTTTGTTTCCTGATCCCTAAATACTATACCTGGAAGAATTACTGTAATCTATAAAGTGTGATTCTGCATGAGATAGAACTCATTTTAGCTGTGACTGTTTTGCTAAAGGGTATGATTGCTATTGAATTATGCAGGGATGTGCAAATAAATAAAAAGTCAGAAAATAAAGCTTGTTTTACTTTTATCATGGTAATAAGAACTTCATTTGTTGCTGACAGCTGCATGGAGAATACACAGAATTTAATGCTCTGCTTGGCCAAGAACATTTTACAGGGGGGTTACACCCCAAAAATGTTCTGTTCTCTTCTTGTTCTTTAAAAAAAAAGAAAACATATTGATGTTATAAATAGGGTGGCCATATCTGTCCCGGCAAACACGGGGATAAATGCAGCGCATGCGCGTACGGCGAGCGCCGACTGCGTGTGCGCGATGAGCACTTGCTGGCTGTGCATGCGCGATCGGTGTTTGCCGGCCGCTTATGCTCATGCGCGATCGGTGTTTGCTGGCCGTCTGTGCGCATGCACGGCCAGCGCACAGAAAATTTGGGAACCGGAACAAAAGGCCAAAAACTGGAATGTCTGGTAACCCTAGTTAGTCACTCCAAAAATACAGTGTATATAGTAAATATATTACCCAACCCCACAGCCTGCAGGAAAAAATACAGCACACGGTTCCTGAAATATAAAGAGTTGTTGTATTGTATTTCAACATCCCCAGAATATATTTACTATTCATTTATTTACGAGACGTGCATAGTATCCTTTTCTTTACATTATACATTCAGGGTTACTGCTGTATCTAGACAGTTTACTTGGTTTGCCGAATAATCCATTTTGAGTTTAATTGATGGATGGAATGGGTTTAGGGACTCGTGAAATTGCTTTAGGTTTCCTTCACCCTCTGTCCATATTATAAAGAGGTCATCAATGTATCTGTAATATTTGTAGGGTTTGTGGGGGCATGTATACTGTATATATAATATCTCTAGGTAGGTAGAGAGGGAGGAGAGCAATTTGTGAAACAGATCAGGCATTATAGTACACATGCAGCTACTATTAGCACACCTCCGTGCTATGAGGGAATAACTCCTGCTAACCACATGAATAACACCAGTTGTGGCTCTAGTTACGGTAGTATAATTTCCCCTGGTTTAATACTGCTTAAAGCTGCAGTTCAGTCAATATCCTGCATGTGTGTTTTTTTTTAATAAATCAGTTCTGTAGTAAGAAAAAATACTTTTAGCATTTTCTGTTTTTAAAAAAACAACTTTGAAAGACCAATGTTCTTGTATTCTATTTTAACAGCCATTTGCTAAGGCACTGCCCCTTCATGTCCTGTCACAAGCCCTGGCACACCCCTTTGTCAGCCCTGCCCTCCCTCTAGCACATGTCAGTGCAGGAGTGCTCATGAATATTCATGACCTTCAACTGAGTGACAGAAGCAGAAGAAAAACATATGCCAGGTCTAATTATGTCACCAAATTTCGCCGATCAATACACGGAGAACGAATTGAGCTGCAGCTATACAGTTCTTTAGATAATTAGAGATTGCACACATGAAACTATTGAAGTAAAAAAATAAATTTAAAAAAAAAAAAGACTGAACTGCAGCTTTAATGAATCAGGGCCCTTGTTTTTTTACTCGTGTTTAACACTTTCAGTACTGGGGGACAGGGCATTGCGGGAACTTTTAAGATCAACAGATGAGAGATGTACAGAAGTTTCATAGTGATCACTGCAGGAATGTGATGTAGTGACCGCCTACAGCACCCCTGTGATAATAATCCCCAGTCCCTTGTGTTAAAGGTGGACTGGATCATTATAGCACTGTTGACCTGAAGTTAGTTGGCCGGTATGGAATCACCATAAAGTACAATTTTTTCAAAAATATAAAACTGCTCAATAGATTCTCAATGAAACGTCATATTACTAGTAGCTGGACATGAAAGAATATTTTTAAAAATGTGCAGAATAATTTTAACAGGTTTTTTTTTTTCAAATTTAGGACCAAAATCAATAACCTGAATCTAATTTAATATAAAATGCAAATAACTAGATAACGGCCGTAATTTCAGTTGTAAAATGTAAAGCACCCCATATATATTAACTTTCATCTGTTTTCTTTGAAATAGACAACTACTAAAAACTTAAATATACGCTAAGAATAAAAAAAGGTGGAAGAGAGAATATGAACAAATATATTGTTGGGTTTAGAAAGAGAAATTGGACATATAATGTTGTTTTCAAATCAATAAACCAGAAAGGCATGCAACATATTAGTCAAGCAATAAATAAACTAAAAAACCATCGTGTGGTATTACAAAGGACCCTATTGTTTTCAGCGGCTGGATTACAGATGTTACTTAGCTATAGTGTCAACAGTTTATTCATGTGAGACCAAGAGAGAGAGCAGCGTATTCTTATTAGAAACTACTGCCAAGAGAACAAGAAAGTGACTTCTCCTGGCAACTGGAATCCCGCAGTTTAGCTCCAGGAAACTCCCGGATCAAATCCTGTAACTAAATAAAAGTCACCAATAGAAAGCTGTGACATCATCTCCCAATTATGTTGCAGCTTTTCTATTGGCCGCCGGGCTGTTCCTTGGTCGCCATTATGTGTCTGACAGGCAAACATTCTGATATACAGGCATACCCCGGTTTAAGTACACTCACTTTAAGTACACTCGCGAGTAAGTACATATCGCCCAATAGGCAAACGGCAGTTCACGCATGCGCCGGTCATCACATCCTGAACAGCAATACCGGCTCCCTACCTGTACCGAAGCTGTGCGCAAGCGGGGAGACTATAGAGCCTGTTACAAATGTGTTATTTACATCAGTTATGCACGTATATGACGATTGCAGTACAGAACATGCATCGATAAGTGGGAAAGGTAGTGCTTCACTTTAAGTACATTTTCGCTTTACATACATGCTCCGGTCCCATTGCGTACGTTAATGCGGGGTATGCCTGTACTGTTGTGACATACTGTTGTGACATACTGGTGTGGCATACTGTTGTGACATACTGTTGTGACATACTGTTGTGACATACTGTTGAGCGATCTGACAAACTGATTAAAAAAATATTCAGCACATGCAAGGCATTATTTAAAAAAATAGGCTAAATGCATAACTTCCCTATAAATACAAAAAACAAAACCCAAAGGGAGCCCAGAGCTACTTCCAATATGACAAAAATACATCAATATATTGATGTGTAGAGATACTTCTCATTTCCTCACTGTACAACGGGACACAGAATTTAGGGCCATGTTACTAAGCAGTTTTCTGCCAAAAAGCACCTTCCGCCCATTCAAGTCAATGGGTCAAGTTCACCCTCTCGCTCTTCCTCTCTCTCTTTCTCTCATTTTCCCCTTCTCTCTTCCTCTCTCTCTCTTTCTCTCATTTTCCCCTTCTCTCTTCCTCTCTCTCTTTCTCTCATTTTCCCCTTCTCTCATTTTCCCCTTCTCTCATTTTCCCCTTCTCTCATTTTCCCCTTCTCTCATTTTCCCCTTCTCTCATTTTCCCCTTCTCTCTTCCACTCTCTCTTCCACTCTCTCTTCCACTCTCTCTTCCACTCTCTCTTCCACTCTCTCTTCCACTCTCTTCCTCTCTCTCTCCTTCTCCGTCTCTCTCCTTGTCCGTCTCCCTCTCTCTTCCTCTTTCTCTCGTTCCCCCTCTCTCTCCCTCTCTCTCTCTCTCTCCTTCTCCCTCTCTCTCTTCCTCTCTCTCTTCCTCTCTCTCTTCCTCTCTCTCTTCCTCTGGTCATGTTCACCAGGCTCAGTTATGTCGCGGCTTATAATGTCACAACGTAATTTTCTAACGGACGTCATTTTTACAAACTAATAATAGGTTAAACGTTGTTAAAACAACGTTTGTTACATATGTCATTAGCACAGACTTAAACATTGCGCTCTACCTTCCGAAAACACAACGTTACGTGTGTGCTAACATTAGTCCCATCCAGACCCTGATAAAAGGCCTTTGTTGGAAGAGGGGGAGAGAGAGGAAGAGAAAGAGGGAGAACGAGAGAAAGAGGAAGAGAGAACAAGAGAAAGAGGGAGATAGAGGGGGAGAACGAGAGAAAAAGGAAGAGAGAGAAAAAGGAAGAGAGAGAGAAAAAGGAAGAGAGAGAGAAAAAGGAAGAGAACGAGAGAAAAAGGAAGAGAGAGAGAAAAAGGAAGAGAGAGAGAGAAAAAGGAAGAGAGAGAGAGAAAAAGGAAGAGAGAGACATGGTGGAAAAAAAATATTCAAATTCTAGATCTTCGACTTAACACTGAATCCGAGAGAATTTTTCACTTGATTCGTAATGGTAACACAAGCTAACGATCAACAATCAACTACCAGAAAAAACATTTAGCCATATATATTAGATTGCCAATACAGTGAAGCAGCTTGGCCAAGATACAATTCTTTTAAACATTTAGGACCTATTTACTAAGTAGTGCGTATTCCACAAGACCCCGTTAGATTCAAAGAGTTTTTTGTTCTCGTTTAATTAGATGTGTTGAATTAGTTAAGATGTGATGCTGATTTTACTCAAGTTTAAGGTTCAATTTCTTCAAATAGAGACAAATCGTTAACGCTTTCATTGGCCCTACCTGACTATAAGTGCCATATCTTAATGAGCCCAATGTGGGGTATCACCCTTTTCCGAAGTTTGGGGGATGGTACGCAGGCATGGGGCATGAGTACGCGCCAGCATGAATACGCTGCATTTCGGGGTGGGCAGTGGAGATACGCTGCCCTCGGGGGCTTGCATTGGATTACGCTCCTCGGGGTGTCAGTGAGATACGATCTGCATCGGGATCATTGAGATACCTGCATCGGGGTGCAGTGAGATGAGTATCGGGCTGTACTAGTGGGAGTGAGACAAGGAATGGATAGGTCGGAACGATTGACAGGGAAACTATAGGTTTTTGCAGTGGAGATAGATGGTGTTTCAGTGAGAATAGCTGCTCGGGGTCAGTGAGGATACGCTTGCATATGGGTGCAGTGAGATACGCTGTATCGGGGTAGTGCAGTCGCGAGTGATTAGATCACTGCATCGGGGGTGCAGGCAGAGAACGCTGTCGGGGTTTTGCAGTGAGTAAGCTGCATCGGGGTGTCAGTGAGAATCGCTGCATCCAGTCCCAGGCCAATGATTATCTACCATTGTTACAATATTCGTTTTAAAAGGATTTGTACAATCCGGCTTTTCAAGATGGGAAATCTAAAGTAATAATGTATATGTTTTCAGGGGAACCTGAAAGGGGAAAATGCTAAACTAGAAGCGGCTGTGAATGCTCGTTACTCATCAGGGCACTTGTCAATTTCTATCACATAATTTCTATAATGGCCCCATATTTCAAAGTGGGGCTGATTCTAAGGGCTATACTGCGGCGCTGGAAAACCTGTTACAAGCCATTCCTTTCACTTAGCGCATTCACTGATGCGGTATCTAATGGAGAACGAAGCACTAATTAATCTAACACTGAACCCATTATAACCGCGGTCCGGAGTCTCACAGAATTGAACCGGTTAAAAGCGGGATTGGTTATAAAATTTTCCACGTCTCGGCTTGCAGCTCTACTCACTTCCTGCAAGCTGTTCGCTCTCGCTCCCTTCTCTCCTCTCCCTGCTCATAGGCTGTGTCACGTGTAATGGGCACTTATGTAGACTTGGGAGTGCAGAGGATAGGGATTTTTTTTTTTGTTTTTTGTGTTTTAAACATTCAATTCAATGCTTTCTTGCTAAGTAACAATACACAAAATTCACCTACACCAGTGGGAATGAAACATTAATAACATTTGTATATAATACCAACATGCAGGTATCGAACTCAGTGACCTTCCATATACTTCAAAAATTTCCACATGTGTAGGTGGATGGTGTTGTGTATCATGGACACTCCTCTGTGCTCAAGTCTACGGCGCATCTTGACACAGGCCTATGTAAGAGGGAAGAGGAGAGAGATTAGATGCGGGTAGTCACTCTCGCGATGAAATAGGAAATGGGATCGGAGCAACGCTCAGACCCGACGTTTAAGCGGATCCGCATTGTAAGCAGATTCACGCTATCTGATGGGGTTGAGCGTGTATATAGGGCCTTATGTGTTTTATTTACTGGTTCCATAGTTTTACAATTTAATGCCCCCTAAAACTCACTAAGAAAAATATTACATATCATAAAATCTATATTTACTTTTTCTTAACAGTTCTGGTACATCGTACATTACATTAGTTACAGGTCAACAAAACAAAAAACCAGTGACATCATTCAAGATAGCTCATAAGGGAAAAATAATTCCTTCCTGTCTGGCTCCATATTGGAATCCAGATTTACTACCCTGATCAACAGCCTTCTCAGTTGCTTTACTTATTTGGTACTTCCCTGTTATTCTTTCCTTTCTAAAAAGTGATCCAACCTTTTTTTGAACAATATCTATTGTTCTGCCATCAGCACGTTTCCAGGGTAATGAATCCACACTGTTAACTGCCCTTACTGTAAAGTTAATATTGTGTTAATTTTACTTCTAAAACCTTTCCTTTTTGTGCTGTTGGCATCTCCGTTTCCTTTGTATTGTGGGACTGAACCTATGAATACGGAAACGCAGCAGTAAATCCAAACTTGCTGATCTGAGTTAAATAGCTGCTCTTACAAAGTCAGTAATGTGGCCCATTTGTTTACCATTGAGTGTTTGGTTGCCACAGCAGGCGTTCACAGCACCCCCACAGAATACTACAAACCTCCTCCATAATTAAAACAAAGCAAAACTCTGGAAAATAATCAAACTACATGAATTTGTAGGGAAGGAAAAATTACAAAGCAGTTTTATTTCAAAGAAAAGAAAATTGTCGACAGCCACGATGTTGAAGTTTCTTGTAAAAAAACTTTGTGTTGAGTATTATTATTCATTGATAATACAAAGAGCTAAGGAAATACCTGATCGTAACCTCAGATATTATCGATTTTGTTCCTGATCCCTAATAACTATACCTGGAAGAATTACTGTATCATATAAGTGTGATTCTGCATGGATAGAACTATTTTGCTGTGACTGTTTGCTAAAGGGTAATAATTGCTATTGCATTATGCAGGGATGTGCAAGTACATAAAAAGTCAGAAAATAAAGCTTTGTTTACTTTTATCATGTAATAAGACACTTCATTTTGTTGCTGACACGCTGCATGGAGAATACACAGGAATTTAAGCTGCTCTGGCCAAGCACATTTAACATGGGGGTTACACCCCAACAAATGTTCTTCTTTCTTGTGTCTTTAAAAAAAAGCAAACATTTGGATGATATAATAGTGTGGCCATATCTGTCACCGGCAAACGGGGATAATGCAGCGATGAGCTAAGAGCGAGCCGTCCGACTGCGTGTGAGCTGATGAGCAATGCTGTGGCTTGCGATGCCGCGATCGGTGTTTGCCGCCGTCTTATGCTCATTCGGCCGATCGGTTGTTGCTGGCCAGTCTGTGCGATGCACGGCCAGCGCACGAAAATGTGGGAACCGGAACAAAAGGCCAAAACTGGAATGTCTGGTAAACCTAGTTTAGTCAATCTCTCCAAAAAATAACAGTGTAGTATAGTAAATATATTACCCAACCCCACAGCCTGCAGAAAAATAACAGCCCAGTGTTCCTGAAATAAAAGAGTTTGTTGTATTGTATTTCAACATCCCCAGATATAATTTGACTATCATTTATTTACGAGAACGTGCCCTAGGTATCCTTTTCTTTTACATTATTACATTCAGGGTTACTGCTGTATTAGACAGTTTACTTGGTTTTGCCGAATATAATCCATTTATGAGTTTAATTGATGGATTGGATGGGTTTAGGGACTCGTGAAATTGCTTTAGGTTTCCTTCACCCTCTGTCATATTACTAAAGAGGTCATCAATTGAATCTGTAAATTTTGTATGGGTTTGTGGGGGGCATGTATACTGTATAATAAATATCTCTAGGTTAGGAGAGAGGGAGGAAGCAAATGTGAAACAGACTAGGCATTAATAAACATAGACATGCAGCTCACTTATTAGCACCACCGCCTGCTATGAGGGAATAACTCCTGCTAAACACCATGAATAACACCAGTTGGGCTACTAGTTATCGGTTATATTCAATTCCACCTGGTTTAATACGCTTAAAGCTGCAGTTCAGTCATATCCGCCTGTGTTGGTTTTTTTTTAATAAACAAGTTCTGAGTAGAAAAATACTTTTAGCTAGTTTTCCTGTTTTTAAAAAAACAACTTTGAAAGACCAAAGGTTTCTTGTATTCATTTTAACAGAATCGCATTTGCTAAGGCACTGCCCTTCATGTCCCTGTCACACGCCCTGGCACCCCTTTGTCCACCTTGCCCTCCTCTAGCACATGTCAGTGCAGGGAGTGCTCATGATATTCATGCCTTTCAAATCTGAGGTGACAGAAGCAGCAGAATCGAAAACTATGCCAGGTCTAATTCTGTCCCAAATTTCGCCGATCAATCACGGTAGACGAATTGAGCGCGCGTATAAGTCTTTAGATATTAGAGACTTGCACACATGACACTATGAAGTTAAAAAAATAAAATTTAAAAAAAACAAAGAACTGACTGCAGCTTTAAGGAATCAGGGCCCTTGTTGTTTTTACTCGTGTTATACACAACTTTCAGTAGGGGTACAGGAATTGCGGGAATACTTTTACTGATTCAACAGATGAGAGCATGTACAGTTTCATATGATCACTGCAGGAAGTGATGTAGGTGTTTTAGTTACCGCCTACAAGACACCCCTGTGATAATAATCCCCAGTCCTTGTTCTAAAGGTGGACGGGGATCATTATAGCACTGTTTGACCTGAATTAGTTGGCCGTTACGTATGGAATCACCTAAAGTACAATTTTTCAAACATATAAAACTGGCTCATAGATTCTCAATGAAACGTCATATTACAGTACTGGACATGAAAGAATATTTTTCAAAATGGCAGAATAATTTCTAACAGTTTTTTTTTTTCAAATTTAAGGACCTAAAACAATAACCGGAATATAATTATCATCATAACGCAAATAACTAGATAACGGCCGTATTTCCGTGTGTAAAATGTAATAGCACCCCATATATAGTATAATTCACTGTTTCTTTGACATAGACAACTACTAAACCTTAAATATACGCGCAAGACTAAAAAGGTGGAAGAAGAGAATAGGAAAAATCTATTGTTGGTGGTTTTAGAAGAGAAATTGGACTATAATGTTTGTTTTCAAATCATAAACAGATAAGGCAGGCCAACATATTAGTCAACACTACATAAAAACTAAAAACCATCGTGTTGGTATTTACAAAGGACCATTGTTTTTTCAGCGGCTGATTACAGAGGTTACTTCAGCTATAGTGTCCAACAGTTTTATTCATGTGAGCACCAAGAGAGAGGCCAGCGTATTCTTATAGGAACTAACTGCCAAAGAGAACAGAAGGACTACTCCTGGCAACTGGATCCCGCAGTTTTTAGCTCCAGGAACCTGCCCGATTTCAAAATCTGTAACTAAATAAAGTCACAATAGAAAGACTGTGCCATATTCTCCAATAATGTGAGCTTTTTATTGGCCGCCTGGACCTGTTCGTTGGTCGCCATTATTGTGTCTGACAGGCCAAAACATTCGTAGAATAACAGGCATTACACCGGTTAAGTACACTCACTTACGTACACTCGCGAGTAGTACAATAGTCGCCCAATAGGCAAAAGGCAGGTTTCAGCATGGCCGTCATCACATCCTGAACAGCAATCGACGGCTTCCCGTACCTGTCCCGAAGCTGTGCGCAAGCGGTGATACATATAGAAGCCTGTTCAAAATGTGTTTACATCAGTATGCACTATATGACGATTTGCAGTTACATAACCTGAGCATCGTACAGTGGGAAAGGTAGTGCGTCACTTTTAACAAGTACCATTTTTTCGTCTTTACATTAGCATGCTCGGTCCCATTGTGTACGTTAATGCGGGTTATGCCTGTACTGTTGATATGTGGACATCCTGTGTGGTTGACATACTGTGTGTGCCTACTGTATGTACATTACTGGTTGTGACATACTGTTTTGGGAACCGCTTGTTCGATCTGATCAAAATGACTTACAAAAAATATTCAGCACATGCAAGGTCATTATTAAAAAATAGGCTAAATGGCATAATCGTTCCCTATAAAAACAAAAAACAAAACCAAAGGGAGCCCAGAGCTCCTTCCAATAGTAACAACAAATACATCCAATATATTGATTGTGTAGAGTATACTTATGCATTTCCTCACTGGTACAACGCGGGTGACACAGAAGTTTAGGGCCATGTTACAAGCAGTTTTCTGCCAAAAGCAACCTTCCGCCCATTTCAGAGTCAAGGGTCCATCCGCTGTTGCGATCTCCGTGTCGCCTTTTCCGTATCTCTCTTTCTCTCTTCACCTTCGCTTTCCAGATCTCGGCCGATCGGTTTCCGCCGCCGATCCTCAGTGCCCTTCCTGCGCTCAGGGGTCTCTCCGGCATGGCCAGCTCGCAGGGGCCCTCTCGCGCAGGTCCCCTTCGTCGTCAGGTGTCCGGTCGGGGTCCCGACGCGTCGCACGCGCTCGTCATCATTTCCCCGTTCCAGTCTGGTTCCAGACGCCCTCCACTACTCACTCTCTTCACTCTCCACTCTCCACTCTCTTCCTTCTCTTCTTCGTCTCTCTACCTTGGTCGCCTACTCCCTCTTCATTCCTTCTCTGCCCTGCTCTCTCTCTCCTCCTTCTCCCTCTCTGCCTCTCTCTACTCTCCCTTCTCTTTCCCTCTCCGTCTCTTCTCTCTCATTTCTCCTCCTCTTGCCTCTCATCTCTCCGTCTACTCTCTCTTCTTACTTCTCCTGTCACTTCTCTCCTCTTCTCTCTCTCTCCTCTCTCTTCCTCTCTTCTTCCTGGTCTGTTCACCAGGCTCAGTTATGTCGCGGCTTATAATGTCACAACGTAATTTTTCTAACGGACTCATTTTTACAAACTAATAATGTTAAACGTTGTTAAAAAACAACGTTTGTTTACATATGTCATTAGCACAGACTTAAACATTGCGCTCTACCTTCGACGAAACACAACGTTACGTTGTGGCTACATTAGTCCCATCCAGACCCTGATAAAAGGCCTTTTTGAAGAAGGGGGAGGAGAGGAAGAGAAAAGTGGAGAACGAGAGAAAAGAAGAGAGAACAAGAGCAAAGAGGGATATAGAGGGGGACGAAGCGAGACTCAAAGAAGTAAGAGAAAGAAAAAGGAAGAGAGAGTACACAGGAATATCCTATAGCAAACGGAGATAACTCCAGCAAACGTTACTAGATATACGAAAAATTAATAAACGAGCGAGAGAAAAGGAAGGAGAGAGAGACAAGGCAAGAGATAGAGAAACGTAAGAGATATATAGACATGAAAGATATCGAGGAGGTAAGAGAC
>CM071582.1:857091-887126 GCA_036426205.1 Ascaphus truei | reverse complement strand
TTAGAGATAAATAAGGATTTAGAACAAATAAGAAAGAAGAAATAAGATAAGAATAGCATAAGATAAGAATAATCTAATATATAATTAAAGACGGAATAATATATTATAGAGGGAAAGAGGGAGAAGAAATAAGAATAAAAGATAAAATACTAATAAATTAATAATATATAATATATAAATAAGATATAAAATAAAATATATAAAAAAATATAATACAATAATATATATATATAGATATATATAGATAATAATTAAATAATAAATAGAATAGATATCAACTAAAATAATAAAGCATATATGCAAATCTAAATAAAACCCATAGAAATATAGTAGGGGAAGAGAGAGAAAAAGGAAGAGAGAGAGAGAAAAAGGAAGAGAGAGAGAGAGGAAGAGACCAAATATCTCACTGTTTTCGAGATCAATATTATACTCTGCAGACAGTCTGGGTTTCAATAATACAAATCATCTTCATTGTTGTAATAGGATTAACAGCCCCCATTGTTTAACTGTGTTCCTGAGAAACAGCTTTTCTCCTTTAGAGCTATTATAATTATTTATTATTTGTCTAACTGTAATAGTGTTTCCTGTGTTTATGCAGAATACTCTCAGGCATGAAATGAGGCCGCGTTCTCACGGTTCCCTTCTAGTTTTACTGCAAATCTGGCTTTTCTCATTATAATATTTAAGATCTACTTTGTGTTGTTCGTGCACAGTGATGAATTTGCCGAGTCACTCGAGGTATTGCTGGACAAATATTATACTGTATGTTGCAAATTATTTCCATGCAGTTCCTGTTAACTCATTGATATAGTGAATATTATTGCAAAAGGAAAGGGAAGCAGAGAAGAATGAGCATCAGGTATCAAACTAGGGGCCTCATGCAGTAAGCAGCGATAAGCCCCTTATCGCCCGCTTATCACCAAAAAAGCCTACAGCAATTTAGTGAACCCCGATAAGAGCAAAAATCAAGTTTTGATTAAAAATCGTGGCGATTTTTTTTATCGGACTTTACTGCATGGGGCCCGAGACTGGAAGCAGTCAGAAGCTCAGAGTTCTTAGGACGTAATTGCTCACCAATGTACAGTCTGAATACTGATACAACGTGGCGGGGTGACTGTTCTGTGTGGGGTGCTATGCTGAGATGCGTTGTGATATTTTACAGCGCCACTGAATCCTATAGACACTGTGTGATACTCTGTGTTATAATGGGGTATGTTGTGTTACATGGTACATCTGATCAAACACATTGTTTTAGTTACAGTAATGGACTCTGTTTGAGAAATACATTTATTCACTCAGCTGAACTATGAATGAATCTAATATTCATACATTCTAGTAAACGCCGATATTTAACCAGTTATCTCAGATATTCAAAGCATACTGCATATTGACTTACTCTTACTGCTAAAGATACCTTTTTTAACCACAATAAATGTCAACCTGTATCCATGCGCCAAACAACTTTCCATGTAACTTTTGGTACCAAAAGCACAAGAAAACAAAATGACTTTTTCAAGGACACATTGTTCTCGCTGTGAGTCTGTGCTTCTTGTACATCAATGGTTTGTGTTTTAACCTCAGGGCTTTATGCCGCGCCCCTGTGGGATAACCTCTCCGGCCGCCAAGACATTGTGAGCAATTATTTTCAAGAAACTAAACTGCTGCAAGAGAGTAACGGTCACGCCAGGTATGTCATTAGGATGTTCCTCAAGGTTATAAAAACATATTCAATTTAGATTTCCCTTCTTCAAATGTGGTGGACAAAATCTTTTCATACAATATTTTGCCATCGAAGGAACATTGAGAATGAAATGATGTAAAAGTGTATGTCCGAGGAGTGCACAGGGATTCGCCGAATATCACACGGAACTGAACCCTGCACACATATGTAACATGTAAACATGTAAATATCCCTGCAAACGTATGTAACATGTAAACATGTAAATATCCCTGCAAACGTATGTAACATGTAAACACCACTTTAAACTTTCTTCCTTTTATACAACTGATTATTTTGTCAGCACACTTGTCACTTTCAGGCTTTATGCAGCACACTTGTCACGATATCTTTTCTATATTCTTTTGTCTGAAAGGATTGTTGATGCGATAGGGTTTAAGAGATAATTGACTGGTCTAATAATGGAAGTATTCAGAGACCCAATGGGTCTCCTAATTAATGTTAAATAGTCGCCACGTTCATTATCATTGAATATTGTACCTTAGGCTGAGATTATAGTCCGCGCTGGCGCCCGCTCATGCCGTCGCGAGCGCCTCCCGTCCAAGCGATGGGTTAATTCAGCTTTTAGCGCTTGGGGAGGCGATGGGGAGGCGTGGCGGATGCGTCACCAGGCTGATTCGCCGTGATTGGCTGAACCGCTCATGTCACGCGGCCGTTGCTTGAAAAGACAAAAAAAATTGTCTTTTCAAAACGCGGTCGCGCCATCGCGCTCCGTCGTGCACACACTAGGGGCGGCCTCATAGGGGTTCTGCCTGTTGTTCTTGTCGCGTGCGTGTGAGCGCCATCGCACGGACTATAATCTCAGCTTTAGTCATTAGACCCCTTGCAGTATGTGCAATATCAGTGTATCAGTGGAAGACAGGATAGAATAATATAAAGAGGAGGAAAGTGCCGCGGAAGTAAAAGAAAATGAAGTGAAATTTGACGTTTCCATGTCTTCCCGCTTCAGTCTTCCACGTACATTTATTTGTAGGGAGGATTTAGGCCCATGTTACTAAGTGGTGCTACTCCATGACACTGTTTGGCGCCGGATGACACTTTACAGCCCATATACGTGTCCTCTTGCACTGGAAGGTGTCTTATGGTATAGCACAGCTTATTAAATATCGCCATATTTACTTGTGACAAAATGCATCATGGGAGCTCCGTGAAGGTCGCGTCTGTTACGCACCTAAGTGTGACCAGGTGCTGTCAGAGAGGCAGTCTTCCGAATATCCCAAGATACAGATTTAGGAGCCGCGGCTGAATAATAGCAGAGTTTGAGAGGATACTCGGCAGCTCCGGTACTTGTTAACCAGCAGCGACATTTTATTTGTGAGGATGTATAGACATTTCTACACCTCTAAAAATAAACATGCGTCAGTGATAAAAATCCTCTATTTTGCCCGCCCCGTTCCAAGGCCAGCTTAATTACAGCTCTTCTCAGAGGCGTATGTGACCTTGAGAGTGTTGCATTGTATTACTGGGCTTCGGCTTTGCCGCTCTGCCCTCTAGCTTAACCTGCTAGCTAATAGGGAAGTCTCGCCACGTGGGGGGTCTCCTGGCCTGCGGTAACATAAAAGAGGTCAGTGTGTGTCAGTCAGTGGCTTAGTGTGTCAGTCCATGGCTTATTATATCAGTCTGTCATTGTCTCTGGGTCTACCAGTTATTATAGTGTTAGTATTCTTTTTCATTTCAGTACAGCATTCATTGTATCTATGGAATTACTGATATACGTGGGTGGGGATCTATATGTATTATCTGCTATACAATTTCCAAATGTTATTCACAATGTATCTAGCAGGAATCGGTTGGGGAGTGAGATATACATAGCTATCCCTATCCGTGTGTGTTACATTTGCATACTTCTAGCCAATTATAACTGGAAGCCAGCCTTTCTTGTTATACACAGATTAGTTTCTCTACCTTTTAATTATTGTTTCCTAATTATTTTTAATTATAGAATCAACCCCTGATAATACCATCAGCTATGAAAGCTAAAATGTTTAATTATAACTTCCATTTTTTAATTATATTCAGAGCTGCAGCAATGTTCCCCAATCTTTGCAGCAGCTCTGGTCATTGAGCTGTCAGGGGCACGGCAGGATTCGGGGAAAGAGGTCATGCACAATTTGCCCCTATCTTCCACCATCAGCCGCTGCTCCACCGTAGACCGCGATTATAGACGACGCTGTGTGCGACCAATGCGTCCAAGCACGCGATTTTTTTAAAGACATTTGAAATTGTTCTTGCCACGCAACGGCCGCTTCACAGCTGAGTCACGTCCGCTTCAGGTGAGTGGTTCAGCCAATGAAGGCAAGCAGCTCACGTGACGTCGCGACCACGCCTCCGCCATGCCTCCCTGTCGCCGCTCGATGCCTATAGACTTCAGTGTAGGTTTCGCGTGTGCCCAATGCCTGGGGGACGTTACGCAGTCACGCGCATGCCGGCAGTATAATGGCGGTCTTACAGGGACAGGCAGCAAATCCTGTGACCAGGGCCGCTTCACTGGGAGGCAAGATGGCAGGAAAAGGAGGGAGAGGACACAGAGTATCCATCTGATGAGCTGGAGGACGAAGGTGCACAGCTCTGTCAGAAAAAATCCAGGGCTACAACATGATGACGCTGGTTAAAAACGATTTATTGGCCCATCCGGGTTTTGCACGGCAGAAACAAAAGCAAAGTCTCTAACGCGTTTCACTTCCCTAAGCCATAAAGTATCAGACAATCTAATGGGGCTTTCTCAAATCCATTAATAAATCAGAGTTCATCCAGAAGAACAAAAGAAAACCAGCAGCCGATACATTACTTAACTTCGGTACATTCATTTGTACATAAATCGATCTTTTTTACATGGGACGTTCTTCTTTATTCTCTTATTTATGTATATAAAAGGTGCTATAATTGGCCATGGCCCCACACTCCCCCGTTTCCAGCACAACCCTGATTACTTCATTCATTTAAATGAGTGAATGGAAAGTACATCCTACAGATTCCTTACAGTTCAGCAGAACACAGGCACACCAGTAACCAGTGCACTTGGGAAGGCCCAGAGGTGCCACGTTACACATTCTCTGCATAACACGCACACATTCACTTCCATGTTCAGTTTATTTCAATATCCGCATTGCACTGCACACGTGGTGCTGCGGGGAAGTGACAGTGCTGCAAATGTAAATGTGTGAATTGTAACATGTTGTAGCAATTCAGTTGCAGGTTATAGTTTGTACAAAGGACAGTAACGATTGCAGGAACCCGGGATTTAACACATTGCCGAATTTACAGCAAGTCATTTATACTTCTGCCTAGATAGTCTTCATTATTCAGTGTAACTTGTGCCTCACAGAGCTGGCTGAACCTGACAAATAGAGGTCATGTCCGAGTGCAATCTCCGCCAGAGGAAGCGTTCTAACGTCTCATTTCTCCCTAGGTGCTGGGACCGATACAAAGTGTGTGACCAGCAGAGAACCCCCCAGCGTCTCAGAAGAAGATCAGGTATCTCGGAGCACTTCTTAGGCTTAGCACTTCCCTGGTGGCCGCGGCTGCGCGCGTGATGGCGCGCGCCGCACACAAGGTACAGCCAACTATGGCGCAGGTCCCAGCCGGCGTGTGTTGTGTGATGCGCAACCGCCTTTGCCAAAAGATTTGATTTCTGTCTTTTGGCGCAACGACCAAGCGCTGGCCACGTCACGGCGCCGGTTCAGCCAATGAGGACAAACCAGCCGCGTGATGTCATGGCCATGCCGCCACCAGGCCCACCCGTCGCGATCTCCTGCTCTTCACCACAGACCACAGGTCGCAGCTCACACTGGTGCACGCGCCTCCAGGCGCTCCAACGCGCACACGCAGTCACGCGCACACGTAGCCTTACTTTTCTGTGTATAACATGAATTAAAACGCACGTGTTGAGTGCAGTGTTCCAGTTTTAAATTTGGGGTAACCCTTTTCCCCTGTGTGCATCAGTAAAAAATGTTGGCAGTGGCTATATGTAGTAATATACTTGAAAACGAGCGGTAACTCTCAATGTTTTACTTCCTGGTGAAACATTTGTATAAATTAATAAATAAATAATAGGCATGTGTACGATGGGTTAATGACAGCACAACAGTAATGTAAATTCTGCGTGTTATTGCATATTCGTTTCCACCTTTATGTTCCAACAGAACTCACCATGTCACAACTGGAACAATGTCCTCACATTCAACACATACTGTATGTTACAAGATGGAATAAGAAATAGCTGACGTACTGCGCGAGCTTCCCCGGGGGTTTCCCGCGTTCATTCCTGAGATACCTCCCCTGCGTCACCCGGACCAATAGGAAGCTGTGAAAGATTATGCTGCGGCTTCCTATTGGCTCCCGTGCCACGGGAGATTTAATCCTCCATATTGTTCACCCAGCTGGGGATGCTACCAGCAGCCCCTATGGAGATAGGTATCTATGGAAGCAGCCCCTACGGAGCCTGGCTGCAGGGTGGGAGGGGGAGGAGTCAGTGCCTGGCTGCAGGGAGGGGGAGGAGTCAGTGCCTGGCTGCTGCCTCCTGTCCAATCACCTCCCCTGTCTGAGAGCTGATCTCACTCTTTGTGAATGAGAACTAAAAGCTGATGGGCTGAAAAACTTGGCACTGTGCCCAAAAATCTGGGCCATTTACTGATTAGATAATGCCCGGAATTTTAACCAATCAGAGAGCAGGGATTTCAATAATGCCCGGAATTTAACAGCTTTAGCCTACAATTGGCATTAGCATCTGCTGTGCGATGCGCATTATGACCAGCGGGCTTATGGAGGATTTATTCCCATAAAATACACCTCGTTTGGCATAGGTTTTGGATGTCAGGGTATTAGTATGCAACCCAAATTTAAAATGGGAGTCAAATCATATGCCCAGATATTTAAAACTAGTGATGAGGGATATGATGGTATTAGAGTTGGGTCGGATCTGCAGCTCAGTAATTGGGAGCTTTAGAAATTTACCCTTAGTCCCAAATACCATTGTTACAGTTTTGTCAGGGTTTAAAAATAGTTTGTTTTGAATAATCCAGTATTGAAGAGAGTAACCTTTGCATGCAGCCACAGTAAAGAGGTAAGTAGCAGGTTCATTATCAGAAATGTAGATAAAAAAGACCAGACTGTACCTCACTTTAGTAGAGTTGAAAGTACAGGGTTGTGAGGCTGCCAGAGAGCTGCCCCCCCCCCCCCCCCGATCTCCGGCATATCTCTTATTCTCCCTTATAAACGTGCCCACTTTAGAGGCTGTGCTTCCCCCGTTCTAGTTGCAGAAACATATTCCTAAATAATCACATGACTCTGCCAATAAAACGGCATCATTGCATTACATCTGGACAATTGGGAGACACGTTTAGATAACATCTCACTAACCCTCAACCCCATACATACCAGGTTCAGAAAACTAAAGCAGTTCAGGGAGGGGCAGAAAGTGGCTATTTGTGGCGGAAAGTTCTATCCCACCTGAATAGGTGGAAGCTGCCTTTCAAACAAACATTATATTATCTTCAAAAAACAAATAACCACCAGGTTTTTATATGTGTTCCAAAGCAATGAAAAAAGCTCAATGATGTAAGCACAGATATTAAATCCAAGAGATTAAAAAAGAAAGAAGATATTCTGTTCAGGAAGAAAAGAGCGAGCGTCCCTACACTGTTATTCTAAAGGCTTCTTAATGGCGCTTTAAAGTCAAGTAAATTGAATTGCTTGTAGGGGAGACAAAGTGACTATGCCATAGTGTCAATTCATCAATCGGTATAATGCAGGTCACATTTCTGCTAGCTTTATTGGTCCTCAAAGGTACCTAAAGAACAATGCAGTATTGTATATAGGACATGGGGAAAAGCACAACATTCCTATATAAAAAGATGGTAAAATCAAAACCCCATCTGTTTGAGTGGAATGGCCAAAGGTTAACATGTTAGATGGTTGCTCAATTATCTGCAATAGTGCCGATCAAACTCCTATTGGGAGTTTCTGTACAATAGTACCCGATTGGTACTACAGCAGTTCAATTAAAGTAGAGATAGATAACATATTTTAATTATGATTGAAATTGCGATAAAAAGTGTATTTTTTGCATCTACATGAAATGAGTGATTATTACAAGCTGTCTAGCAGGGTTCTGATGGGTTTTCATCTGGGCCGGAGAAAGGAATTGAAAAGTTTTTTCACACTGAACATCTGCAAGATATCTGGCATAACTTTTAGAGTTTCCATTTAAAAGAATGATCCTGTTTTGCAGAAAGATTTGAGATATTTAGTCATTCCAGATTACATGCCAAATATGTAGAAATATTTTGTTCTTGTGCAGCTATTATTATTCTGATTTTAGCCAGGTTCATGAAATCAAATGTCATGGTTTAAACTTAAAGTGTCACGCCTAGAGAAAGACATTCAGATATGTGATGCACAATAAGGGACCAAGAGGTTAGTAAAGATCAATAGAAATTGTGTATATATTGTATATATTGTGTGTATATACATATATATACATACACACACACACACACACACACACACACCCACGCACACATTATTTATATATACATACATACATACATACACACACACAATATAATGCAACATTTGGACTACAAAAAGAAGAGAAATTAGATTAATTTAAAATACCACAAGAATCGTTTATATGTATTAATAATAAAGACCCAGTAGACACAAAAAAGTATTATCCACCTACAGTAAGGCTGCGCTTATAGTGCCGGTGACACGACGGTCGCTGGAAAATCAAAAAGAGATGACTTGCAGCGATCGCGACCAATCCGTTCATCATCCAATGCATTTGTTTTGCCGCGATGTTGCGTCGCTGTCGCCAGCACTATAAGCGCAGCCTTATTGAAACGTCTGGATTTTTTATGGGTGTTATATAAAAAGAAACAAGCTCCCAAAGCCGGAGTTATATCCTGTACATAAATCATTACAGAGTTTAGATGCAAGAAGGTAATGACTGAAACAAAAGTAACAAAAGCAATCTCACTGTCACTATTGTTTAACAAAATGTCACTTTAAAGAGGAAGTCCATTTGTATTTTAAAAATAAATAAATCAGTTCTGTAGTATTAGATCAGCGGTGCGCAAACTGGGGGCGTGACCCCCAGGGGAGGTGCGAGGCTGCCTGCGTCGGGGCGCGCGGTTTACAGAGGCCCCGCTTCCCGAAGGCCCTTAAATATACAGCTGCAGGGCCTCTGTAAACCTTTACTTAACTTGGCTCCACACGCATCGCCATGGCAACCGTTGCTATGGCAATGTGACGTCATGACGCCTGAGCCGCGGTAAGTGGGGGGGTGGGGGTGTGCGGGGGTGAGGTGACCGCCGGCAGGGGGGGGGGGTACAGGGAAAAAAGTTTGCACCCCCCTGTATTAGATAATACTTACTACCTTCACCAGTAAGAGTCTCGGGAAGTGGGGATCCCCGCAGCTGAAAACATTGCAGTTTAGCTTTGAACCCCACGGTTCCATCCTGTCTATAAAAGGGGAGGTTAAAACTGTCAGGATAGCTGCTTTATAACCCATTATATTTTGAATTAACACAATGAAGAGGAAGCATTTAACCAAACAAAAATGATGTTACGTGACAGTGAAAATGTGTAATCATTGAATCACTAGTGAATCGATTAGTGAATACCATAAAAAAACAAAATCCCTATAAATGACTGGGCTGCTGCTGAGAACAAGGACCCTCCCCAGCGGTCACACAGGGAGGCGGGAATAAATGCATTCCAGCTCAAATTTAGGAGAAATAGGGAAATATTTTTTTTATATTTTGATATATTATTTATGTAGAAAAACCTCCTAAGTATAATATATAAATATAGATCTAGGTTTTTCTACACACATAATTTATCAAACGATCTCTTTTCCTATGTATAGTAAATGTAAGGAATTTGCTCTGGAATTTATTTATCCAAGATTTGAGCATTAATGTTTTTTCTCTAACTTTACAAATTATTAGGAATATGAGAATGTCTTCCCTTTATTTTGATTTTCATCCATATCTTTTAGGGGACTAACATAAGGGTCCTTCAGAGATAAAATCTGTAAAGAACACCTATATTGTTCCCCTAAGTAGTATCAGAACCTATAATGATTCAAACTAATTCTCACACACTAAAATCAGATACTCCAAAAAACAAACAGTTAGTCTGAGTTTTGCACAATAAGTGCTTGTATACTGTACATGAAATAATAAATGTATATTTAATGTAGCTTTGTGTTTGTGGTTTTTTTCATTACTGTCTTTACGACATGAAAAGTAAATGATAAAACCAGTGCTAATACATTCTAAACTCACACAAAGAGGCTTTCACAAGGTTGCTTGGAGACAGATATTACAAATGCAAAAATCAGCCTAGACTACCCGGCTTTCAAAAAGTGTAAATATAATCCAGCAATGCATGCAAAAAAAACCCCTATCCTTCCCAATTGTGGTGAAGCTTTCATCACATAATCTCCAACATGAAGTATATAAAAAAAGAAATATTTGTGAATGTTGATCAAAATAAGTGTTGTTAAGTAAAATGTTAGCAATGGATATACTTTGGCAATGCCTACAATTAATAGAATACCGCTTTTCTTCTTGTGTATTTATTTATAAAATGTTTTACCAGGAAGTACTGTAATGCATAGAAGGTAAATGCTGCACACCTAAAGAATAGTATAACCAGTGATACAATTACCGTGTTCCGGGCTTGAACGAGAGCCTGTGATCAATCCAATGCAGGTAGTAACTGCAGGAACACAGGGCACAAACTCGAGAATAGTGCCACTATGTTACTATGTCACTGTGCCACTATGTCACTGTGCCACTATGTCACTATGTCACTATGCCACTATGTCACTATGCCACTATGTCACTATGCCACTGTGCCACTATGTCACTGTGCCACTATGTCACTATGTCACTATGCCACTATGTCACTATGCCACTATGTCACTATGCCACTATGTCACTATGCCACTATGTCACTTGATAAAGACCGCTAAGGTCGAAACGTTGTGTTTGGCTCAATAAATTAGTTTTGTTACTTCAAATCCGTTTGTGCCCTGTGTTCCTTCAGTTATTACCAGGAAGTAACACATTGAGAGTTACCTCTCGTTTTCACGTACTGTATGTCCTGGGCATAGAGTTATGAGGACAAAACTATTTGGAACAGTAATGCAAAGATCATAATCTATGGACCTGATTTCCAGTTTAGATGCAGTCACAAACTGGCATTGTCGTAAAGCAGATAGCGCTGCGCCATTGCAATCTCACAGAAAGCAGACGCCAATAGAGTCACAAACAACTGTTCATAAAAAACTAGTATAATACATCCTATAACATGCACGCGGAGAGGAGAAGGAAGCACACATTTACCAGGGAGGAAGTCCAAATGCTCAGTGCTGCATTCTCAGCCCTTTGAAAGGCCTCCATGAGAACAGAAGACCCAGAGAAAATGGCAACATGGAAGCTTATCTGCAGAAAAGTCAATGCTACCGCACTACAGCAGTGGGGGCGCGAGATTGTCTGTGGGGGGGCGGGGTTTAGAGGCCCCGCCAACTTCACAAAGGCACTTAAATGAATTGCCATGAAAGCAGCGAAGGCCTCGGTAAACTGCACTTACCTTGGCACTGACGGCTTCTAGAGACGCGTCGTCATGGCAACGCAGCGTCAAATGATGCCACTAGGTCATGTGATGTCATGTTGCCATGGCAGCGTGCCATCATGACGCCGGAGCCAAGGTAAGAGAGGGGGGTGGGGGGCGGAGAGAGGGGAACAGCCGGCATGGGTGGCGCAGGGAAAAAAGATTGCACTCCCCTGCTCTACAGAATGGGCATGACTACAGGCGAAGGCTCAAATAAGAGCTTAAAGATTTCTCCAAATATAGTACACTGCAAGGATTGGAGGAGGCCCTCCCACTGAGGGTCATGGGGGCCCTAAACATAGGCCAAATACAAGCAGTAGGATCCGTTGTACTGGTGCTGGCTGGTGAGGAAGGTAAACCAAATCTTTTACACACACGTTACACATACTGTATACTACACTTTCTCATTATTCACACATCCTTCGGAATCAAATATAAAAGTAAATATGCAGTTTTTACATTTATTCTAGTGAATATGATGTGGTTATGTTTCATAAATTCTAAAGAAAAATCTTACAAATAATGTAAATCCTGTAATCAACGAGACCCCACAAATATTTATTTTACATTTAGTAGGAGATGGGCAGGGACCTTATTTCGGAAAAGGAGAAGGTGAAGGTATTAAACAAATTATTTGCTACTGTATATACAAAGGAGGAATAGCAAAAATGTTGTAAGCGGAGGAAGCCACAACCTCTAGATTAACAAATATTTGGTTAACAGAGGAAGACGTGCAAAGGTGGCTTATTAAAATTCAGGTAAATAAAGCACCTGTCCCTAATGGCATAACCCAAGGGTTCTTAAGGAGTCACGTTCAGTGATATCCAGCCAGTTATATTAATTATTCAAGCACTACTTTTCCACAGGCTCAGTACCACAAGATTGGCATAAACCAGATGTGGTGCCTATATAAAAAAGGGAGCTAGATCACAACTGGGGAACTACAGATCTGTAAGCCTGACTTCAATAGTGAGGAAAGTACTTGAAGGCTTATCAAGAGTAAAATCCAGGAATACTATTGGATAGCAAAATTATTAGTAATAGTAGTGGTGATAGGGGCAGCATTGCATGCATATTAAAGTTAAGCCTGCTACCCGTCAAGATACCTACCCATGCTATAAATTAACATGACCATTTTACGTAGCCACAATTGTTGCCAAAGGTATATTTTGTGTCCCCCATGTAAGACAGTTTTTATTTTCCTTTGTGTATTCTGCTTGTGTGTTTGAAAGGCTCCTTTGTGTGGTGGCCTGGTTACTCACTCAGCCCGGCCAGCACACACTGAAGCCTTGGGCTGTAATCTCATTTGGGTGAAGTGCTTGGGAACACTGGGGAAGTGGGGAAGGCCGTGGACTCTGGAGAGGGGAACATGTATTCCAAGGCTGAGTCGTGGTTCAACCCCGACTCTGAGGTGCCTATTTTCGCGGGAGGTTATCGGGCTCAAAATGGGAACCGAGGTCTGGGTCCTAGCCCCTTAGGCTCGATTCCCATTGGTCAGTTTGAATTTCCAACTAGCCTTAAACCTATCTGATGGTTCGGTACTGAGGCCACTGTTTTTTTAACTTGTTTATTCATGACCTTCAGGTTGGCATAGAGAGAAAATTCTCCATCTTTGCTGACAACACTAAATTATGTAAGGTAGTAAAATCAAAGCAGGACTTCACACAAGGACTTTGATAAATTGGAAACTTGGGCAGGTTTAATACTGATAAATATAAGGTTATACATTTGGAAAGCAATAAAAACAGGCAACAGAATTAGATCAGTCCTTGAAAGGAGCAGGATTTAGGCGTGTGTAGAAATAATGCTCAATTCAAACAGTAGCTGCAAAGGCAATTGGATATTATCTTGTATTAAACTTGATAAGGATGGAAGGGAAACATCATCATTTTACCACTATATAAAGCATTAGTACAGAGCATGGAGTCGTTTTGGGCACCAATCCATGAAAGAAGACATTATGGAAGTGGAAAACGTAAAGGGGGTGGAAGGTTTGACACGAGGAGAGGCTAGCTACATTAGAAAAGAGGTGTCTAAGAGGGGATAAGATAACTATTTACACATATATTCAGGGTCAAAACAAGGAATTTCAAGTGAAGCATTCATCCCCAGGGCAGTACAAATGACACAGGGCCATCTCTTGAGATTAGAGGAAAGGAGATATCACCCGCCGCAAAGGAAGGGGTTCTTTACAGTAAGGGCTGTTAAGATACAAGAAATGTCTTTAAGAAAATATTAGACATCTTTTTAGAAAGGAAAGGTATACATGGATATGCCAAATAAGTAAACAAGGGAAGGATGCTGATGCAGGATCTGATCGCAATTACTGCAGTCCCTGAGGAAGTCATTCACGTGACAAAACGCGTCGGGACGTCGTGACGAACAACGCAGAGGTGCGGACCAAGTGCCGAGGGGTTACTCTGCTTCTACATACCAACCACGGTATGGTCAGGTAAGATCAATATCGTTGGTACTGGGGAGAATTATGAGCCTTGCTGAGGACTTCCACTACCCCAGATGAGTATAGTTGTCCAATGTGGGGAGCGCTCGCAGATCTCGTTGTGAATATGAAAGATAAAAAAGACGAATAATGGTGTAGCCAGTAGATCATTTTTTATCTACTGGCTACACCATTATTCGTATTATTTTATCTTTCATATTCACAACGAGATCTGCGAGTGCTCCCCACATTTGGACAACGACACTATTTCGGGACCAGAGGACGGTCCACAAGGGATTTTTGAGCTGCTGCATTTAAACTTTTAAATCACATTTTCACTATATTGTTTGAAGGTTATATTGATACTAAAGGTCTTTTGAATTTTCTATTTATTCACTTTATTTTCAAATTATTTGCACATTTAAATTGCACTTATACATTGGGTTATAGCACATGTTATGTAAATTATTGCACGTTTGTAATTGTTACACTTTATTTGGGAGTGCCCGGTTATACCCCTTGTTTTCTTGTACCCAGATGAGTATATCCTGAAACTCGAGCACTACTGTTTGACCAGACCACGACCAGAGCCGCCCCCCGGCTGGTGACGTCAGCTTACAGCTTGTCTCAACCGGAAGGTTTTTAAACCCACTATGTGAGTGCCTGTCCTGGTGACTACTCTCGGTTTTAAATACATTTTCCATACAGTATTGTGCTGTGGAGCTGGCACTTCTTTTCTTCTTTGTTTTATATATCTATACACACACATACATACATATATAGAATTCTAGATCTATAAACATTACACAAAATGCACTATATGCATCGGCTTGATATTGCCCTAATTACAAAATTAGTTTTTGGTCTTTTTCATGTGTTGGACAAACAAGGATTTTGGTTGATCACATATTGGACAAAATGAGCTATTTAAATAATGAAGCAGTTGTAGGTAATCAACCATTGACTAAAACTACTGTAAATAAAATGTAAAATGCATTATGCTTAATGATTAAAATAAGCAAAGTTTATACTTCAGGAAAATGTCTTGGATTCACCATTTTTTATTGTTTCATCTGACATCAGCAGAACGTTATTATCCCAATGATGGATGTTCTTATGAGCAAAAGAACAAAGCCTACACAATTTATTGTCACCGAGCAAAAGCAAATTGTAAGCAATGTGATGTTAATTAGAAAACTGAGCAGATGTGACCTGCAAGTCAGGGAACACACATACACACACAAAGTCAGGGAACACGCATACACACAAAGTCAGGGAACACCATACACACACAAAGTCAGGGAACACGCATACACACACACAAAGTCAGGGAACACGCATACACACACAAAGTCAGGGAACACCATACACACACAGTCAGGGAACACGCATACACACACAGTCAGGGAACACGCATACACACACACAAAGTCAGGGAACACCATACACACACACACACAGTAAGGGAACAGCACATACACACACACAAAGTAAGGGAACAGCACATACACAGAAAGTCAGGGAACACGCATAAATACACAAAGTCAGGTAACACGCATACACACACACAAAGTCAGAGAACACACATACACACACAAAGTCAGGGAACATTTTGCAAACACAGATTCCGTGTTCGGGGGCCCCTGGGGCTTCATGAATCATGGGATGTCTCCAAGGGGTTCGCCCAAGAATATATGTAATGGCAGCTCCCTAGCAGTAACGCAGGTTCCTGCGCCTGTGTGGGGACTGCACACTTAGGCCAAAAAACTGCACCTTTGTGTGGGTGACATAGCTGCTGTGCATTGTGGGGTGTGACTTTGGAAGCTCCCACAGTGATTGACAGCTCTAGCACCCAAGCTGTCTGCAGACACGCATGTGCAGCTTGTGTCCTTATTAATTGTGTGTTCCCCCCACGAGCTCAGGACACTATCCTGCCTGGGATCGGTCACACAGTTTTTTTACCAATACTCTGATGAGTCTGCAACAACATTTATAAATTAGGGGTTTTCTAAACAAATATGTTCCAGCTGGGGGGACAGTGTAATAAGGCTGGAAGCGCTTCTCTCATCTAACTAACTTGATCATATTTACATTTGTTATATGATTCATTTTTTGTGTTACTCTACTTCATGTTCTTATTTACACAACACATGACAATGGCCACACAATACATGCTGCTATTAAATGTACAACACAAATGGTCATATTTATTAAGCAGTGCTGCTCCATAACACATTCCAGCACGGCTTAGTAAATAAGGTCCTTCATAGCCTTGTGACAGGCGGCCTCCACGTTGGGTCAGTAAGGGACTCACACCATATTTCACTAATAATGTTGTTTATTTGGGCAGGCAAGGGAAACAGCTTCTCAGGCCCTTAAAGGGACAGTGCAACATCACCAAACCTGTTTCAGTTCTGACTTCAGCTTTTAAGACAAGTCCAACTCCATTCCAGGCGGCACTTCCTCTGGGAGATCTTGCTCCTGGCTCCCAGGAAAGTCCCTCTGCTCTCTCCAGCTCTCTCAGCTTCAGGAACAGGAAGCCGTATGTCAAAGAAACTTCCTGTCTTTTAAAGGGCTATGTTGCACCAGAGCTAATTGCCAACAGCCTGGCAGTTTACAGCTACATGTGGTCTCCTGAGCCGGCACAGTGAGGGAATTAACCCTTCACCCCTCACAGGCCCATTCACTTGAATGATGCAGTACGGTGTTTTCCAGCAGGAAGCTGTCCGATGGAGGAGCATGGGCCATGATATCACAGAATAAAGGACACATACTTATATCAAACGGAGTCACGTTCTTGTAACCAGGGCTGAATTATAAAACAGACAATACGTCACCGTGATTCTTAGGCCTGGGTTCCGCTCCGTCCGGCGGCGCGGGCGCGTTACTCACCAGCCCCAGTCCCTCCTCGCTGCGCACTGTGACGCGTCAGCCAGCAGGGGAAACACGAGGATCGTGATCCCAAGCGGCAACGCGTCGCGTGACCTCGCAGTGAGCCAATGAGGAGGGGAGCTGTCCGGAGCTACGGCAGGGAAGTCTGTGCAGCCGGGCATAGTCCCCCCCTCCTCCGGTGCCCGCTTTGCAGGCTGCCCCTGCTCCGGGAGGGGGGATAGAGGGGGCTCCGGGAGTGAGAGAGGGACCGACGGGGAGGGGGGGACAGCACGAGAGCCCTCCGCTCAAACCACTCCCCGCTCCAGCTCCCTACAGACCGCCATTGCCTCTCAGCGCGCCGCCTGCATGCAGTGCGGGCGCGCTGACTGAGGAGCGGGGCCTCAGCCTTAAGCTATTCTGAAAATATTTCCTTTACAGTACTTTTCTATTTTTGAGAAACACTGGAGACGTAAAACATTAAACTGGAACTTAGGGGCAGGAAATAAGGACAAAACTAACTTCTTTTGAATGAGTTAGGTCCATATTTACTAAGCTGTTCTAATCCGTAAAACACCTTCGAGCGCAAGAAGACCCCTTACTGTCCATTCACTTAAATAAGCTTTAAGGTTCTTTCAGCGCCAAAGTGTCTCTTATGCAATAGCAACGCTGAATAAATAATAACCGTGGCTGAAGGAGCGGCTCAGCGAGTAAAGGCTCAGTGAGTAAAGTCTCGGCGAGTAAAGGCTCAGTGAGTAAAGGCTCAGTGAGTAAAGGCTCTGCGAGGAAAGTCTCAGTGAGTAAAGGCCCAGTGAGTAAAGTCTCGGCGAGTAAAGACTCAGTGAGTAAAGGCCCGGCGAGTAAAGGCTCTGCGAGGAAAGTCTCAGTGAGTAAAGGCCCAGTGAGTAAAGGCTCTGTGAGTATAGTCTCAGTGAGTAAAGGCCCAGTGAGAAAAGGCTCAGGGAGTAAAGGCTCAGGGAGTAAAGGCTCTGTGAGTAAAGGCTCAGTGAGTAAAGGCTCAGTGAGTAAAGGCTCAGGGAGTAAAGTCTCAGAGAGTAAAGGCTCAGCGAGTAAAGGCTCAGTGAGTATAGGCCCGGCAAGTAAAGGCTCAGTGAGTAAAGGCTCAGGGAGTAAAGGCTCAGTGAGTATAGGCCCGGCAAGTAAAGGCCCAGTGAGTAAAGGCTCAGTGAGTAAAGGCTCAGTGAGTATAGGCCCGGCAAGTAACGGCCCAGTGAGTAAAGGCCCAGTGAGTAAAGACTCTGAAAACAATGGCACCGAGTGTGAAACAGGGAAGCTTGGTTCAAATCTGTGTGTCGGCTCCTTGTTACCTTGGGTAAGTCACTTTATCTCCCTGTGCCTCAGGCAACAAAACATAGATTGCAAGCTCTATGGGGCAGGGACCTGTGCATGCAAAAGTTGTATGTACAGCAGTGTTTACACTGTCAGCGCTATACAAGAAAAACATTATTATTAATGATGTTGGCTGTATGCAGCATAATGAACAGAAATATGAGATAAGAAATGATTCATTGTATTTGTATTGCAAGCGGTTACGCAGCATGAAGTGGAAGAAAGATGTGTGGCTGGAGGGCTGTGCATCTGTATTTGTTATTTCTTCTCGTGTATATAAGGTCACACCCCAGCCAAACTCCCCAAGAAACAGCAAGGTTGTTACATTGTTATGTATTGAGTGAGCTTGCCAAACTGTGCATTCTAATCACACATGTTGTCAGCAGTGGGAATGTGGCTCCAGGCTGAGGAAATGTATTAAAAGCAGAACATCTCTTCATCCTGTAAGTGCCACAGTGCCACTAATTAAAGATCTCCACATTTTATTGAAGCCTAGGAGCACTTTTTCTGCTTTTATTTGCTGCAGAGATTACTTTGATCTGGATACATAAGATTGGATCAGGAAGGACACAGATCTCTGTATGTGCCCACGCATGATCTGACATCTATTCTTTTAATCTAGGAACAAAAGTACAACAATGTACATCTTCTGTACAATATAAGTCAGCATGACGCCATTTGTACAAACAATTGGTAAAATGCAATAAAACTACATCTCAACTGTCTTTGAAGCACCTTGGGAAACGTACTTTATAAAGCTGTTGTCTATAATGTAACTAAGGGGAGCGCAAACCTTTGGTTCTGTGCCCCCTGCCTGCTCTCCCCCCACCCTTACCTTTGTACGGCATCAAATGACGCCGCCGGGTCATGTCATGTCATGTGAACCCTATGGCGATGCGTCAGCCGAAGCCGGCTGAATCAAGGTAAGTGAGTCACAGAGGCCTCGCGCGCTCCCTGGCATTTAATTTAAATGCCTTGGGGAAGAGTGTGGGGACCTCTGTAACTGCCGTGCCCCCCAAACAAACTCTCGCTCCCCCGCTGGGAGGGATCGCCCCCCCAATTTGCGACCCATGGTGTAACTGAAGTGACTGTTACGATACACTGTTGAGCAGATCAATGTTATTGTAGAACAAAATACTACAAGACAAAGGGTCATTCTATATCTGCCAAAGCAGCAACAAATCTCAGACTTCAACTTGGATTTTCCTCTCAAAATGGCTTAAAAAGCACCATTGGCATATTTAGAATAAGGCCCAAAGAGAGACAACAATTTCTGCTCTGAGTTTTAGCGCATATATACAGTACTTATTCCCTCTGGTCATGGCAGAATCTGGCAATGACAACTAAGAAGTGCAAAAGCAACACAGATTTATTAGAGAAAGAAATTGGAGGCAATGACGTTAGTTTCTGGGATAAATCCGCCCTTTTCCTAACTATTATTGCACATGAGGAGGTAGGTGGGTGCATTCCTTAGTGTTCCAGCAACAACAAAAGAGGTTTTGCAGCCGGCTCCTGGGAAGGTGAGAACTGGGGGTGTCCATGTCTTCTTAGCGACACCCCACCCCCAGCGCAGTGTTAATCCCTGTCTGGCTACATCTGTACATAACACATCTAGTATACACAGTGAAGTGACAGTGCGCAAAAGGTCAAACGCACTTTATTCTTTAAGGAGTCATACACGGTATACATTTCTCCTGCAGCGTGTTCATGTCAGTGACTGCAACATTTTATACCCCAAACAGAACACGTGGAACCCAGATTAGCCAAAAGCAAACATGCCTCAAACCGAGAACTATCTTTTAATGGAAGCTGAAAGATGTGATAGTTTAAAAAGTGATGGAGTAGAAAGATTTATTAAACACGCGCTAATCCCTAGTAATCTAATCCCTAGTAATCTAATCCCTAGTAATCTAATCCCTAGAAATCTAATCCCTAGTAATCTAATCCCTAGTAATCTAATCCCTAGAAATCTAATCCCTTGTAATCTAATCCCTAGAAATCTAATCCCTTGTAATCTAATCCCTAGTAATCTAATCCCTAGTAATCTAATCCCTAGTAATCTAATCCCTAGAAATCTAATCCCTAGTAATCTAATCCCTAGTAATCTAATCCCTAGAAATCTAATCCCTAGTAATCTAATCCCTAGTAAAGTCCATGCACAAGACCATGCCAGAAAATGAGACAGAGAAAAGGGGAAAGGATTAAAAACTGCAAGAAAGGATGGAGTATGACATAGACAATGTCATAGTTACAAAGAGGAAGGGTCAGTGGGCTGGAAGGTGGCATAGCAGCACTTAGTAAATATGGGATAATATGTCTATAACAAGAAAGAGCAATTACATGACAATCACCTCATTGATTAATATCATCAATTTATTATAGACTGTTGAAAACAGGGTAAACCTTTTGGATGACAAGCTTAGAATTGTGAGAGGTAGATCACAAGAAGAATACATCAATAGTTTCTACACACACGCACATATCTAAACATGTTAAATTGTGGTCAATTTTCTCAGGAGGAACAAAAGATCAGAGATCTTAAGATCTTAAATAGCAAGCAGGTCCCTTCTAAGTGTGCTACCTAGAAAGACCAATTTTCTGTATAATACTGTCTCCCTGTTTATAGCTATTATTTACAGATTCATTTTTCCGACATTATGCCTGCGGCAGAAATCCGTAGTAGATAAAACATTTATTGATTTCCCATTTTGGCTTGGAAAATGTGTTAAGTCCCAGAGGCATAAATGCTCAGAAATTATTAATAATAGTTCCTAATTGAGATGGCATGAAAAGCTTACTGATTTCTGCTGGTGGCGGTTTAGCTTTTTCTTTGATGCCTACAAAATTACCAGTCAGTGATTCTGTTCAGCAATACTAGGCTAGGCACAGGAAACAAGCTATTTGTAATAGGTTTTATAATACAGAAACCGCATGCAGATATGTCAGCCGCGATTTACAGTAATTTCACCAGCTATCTTCTGAGCAAGTTAATATATCCGTGATTATTACAACAAGTTTCCGTTACCTGTAATGGTCCAGTTCGATTTCCAGTTGCTTTATGCGCATCTGGAGAAGTGGCACTTTGTCTGATTTTTCTTCTAATTCCTTAACTTTCCCAAGACATTTCCGAACGGCTTGTCTTGCGTCTTCTGCTTTCTTTCTCATGTCGGCTTGTTCTCTTTTCAACTGTCGATTACAATCTTCTGAGTACACCAAATCTTCCTGAGACTTTTTTAACTCCTCTTCTAATTCCTTATTCATTTTAATAACCTCCTCAATCTGGTTGTCTCTGGAGCTCTGGATTAAGTTTACTTCCCTCAGGACACTTTGAAAGCACTTTGTGGTCAGCGTGTGACTGTGAGACATCAACCTTCTGTTTGCAATGATGCTGCCCCCATTCATTTTGTGAGTTGCTTGAGTTTTCCGCAGTCCAACCTGAAATGAACAAAGAATGCTAAAATTAGAACGTATACTTCACACACACACACACACACACACACACACACACACACACACACACACACACACACACACACACACACACACACACACACACACACACGTGTGTGTGTGTGTGTGTGTGTGTGTGTGTGTGTGTGTGTGTGTCTGTCACTGGGGGGAGGAGGGGATGCCACTGTGTATGGCACTGAGGGGAACAGGGGCTGTCACTATGTGTCTGTGTGTCATATAGAAGAGCGCAGGGGCTGGCACTGAGGCACTGAGGGGTGCACACACTGTTAGGCCTCGGTCCCGCTGCGCTCGTTGGCGCGGGCGGCAATGTAGCGAGTTCCCCACCAGCAGGGGAATCCTCGCGAGCCGGTCCCGGTCCCCCCTGGCTGCACAGCTGACTACACGCTGTGGCGCGTCAGCCGCTGGAGACACCAGAGAATGGTGTTTCCTAGCGTTGACGCGTGACGTGTGTGGCTGTGAGCCAATGGGGAGGGGAGGCTTCGGGAGGAGGAGAGGCTTCGGGGAGCGGGGAGGAGTGTGGAGTGAAAGCAGGTGAGTGCCTTTCTCTGTGTGTGTGCCTGTCTGTGTGTGTGTATGTGTCTGAGTGCGTGCGTGCCTGTCTGTGTGTGTATGTGTGTGCCCGAGTGCGTGAGTGCCTGCCTCTGTCTGTGTGTGTGTGTGTGTGCGCGTGTGTATGAATGAGTGCCTGCGTGTGTGTGTTTAAACTTACTTTCCAGCTCCCTCCTGCAGCCCGTGGAGGGAGGGGGGGGGAGAGTAGCGGGTCCCTCCGCTCAAGCCACGCCCCCCCTCCCTGTCAAACCGCCCACCACCCGCCCACCCGCCCACCTCCCGCTCCGGCTCCCGCTCCCTACAGACCGCATATCGCGGTCTGTGTATCTCAGCGCACCGCCTGTCAGCAGTGCGGGTGCGCTGACTCTGAGAGCGGGGCCTTAGCCTAAGAAGACTGAGCCACTGATTGAGCCACCTGTGCTGAAGCTCGGATATCCTAAAAACCTGACCTGTTGGTGGCCCTTGAGGACTGGAGTTGGCCGCCCCTGTTCTAAACCTAGCCAGTTTGTTTCATTTGTATTAAAGTCAATGATGTACTTATTTGTTCAATAACTTTGTGTGATATTATAGTCATTAATATTTCAGTTTTTCAAGGAATCCATTACAAGCAATACCATGAATTTTGTGATTAAACTATATAGCAAAGGTGATGGCATTTAATGGTTATAAAAATTGTCGAATCTATTTATTGATAACTTTGACAACAACCCCCTTTTTTCAAGTAAATATATTTTTAGATGAATGATTATTTCTTAATATCTTATAAATATGTTTTCTCAATTTTAATTTATTTTTACTTTTTTAAATCTTCCCATTTTATAGGTTTCTGTTTATTTTATATTTCTGATATCACTGCAAATACTGAACATTATTCTTTTTCTGCAATAGATAATGACATTTTGTTTCTTATTTTTTATTGATTTCTCTTATTCTCAGTATCATATGAAAGTACAGTAAAATGTAAGTGACAAAAATGCGTTTAAATCTAAATTCATGTTATAATGCAGACTTGTTTGTCAATCCTAACTTTTTATTATTTAAATGAAGAATGTTTGATTTTTTTGGGTTCCTTTGTGGTTCCTCAAGCCAATGTCTGGGTCACACCCAGCACAGGAATCCTGTCTTTCACGGCTCATCTCAGAAATAAAAATGGCAAAAGGATAACAAACACATGATTGAAAAGCATGGGACAAGCTGCTTTAAAGACTACTTAAAAAAATAAGAAAGATCTATCTATTTTTCAGAGAGCGCTGTTTACTGAAATATTGGCAGAATTAATGACATTTACACATCTATTCTACCAGTAGGTTATGCTTTTCATCTTAGCAAAGATGTACTATATATACAGGAATGATTTGCCCCAACTAAATGATAACCACACCACCAGAAATCTCTTACAATATAACAAAGGAACTATCCCAGTTTGCAGCTGTCTATTTTTTCTCTATCTATATGTTTCTATGTCCTTTGCCCTTTTTGCTGCCATAAAGAATTAGATACGTGTGTGCCACTGTACACACGAGTGAAATCTGCAAAATGTTAGTGATCTCCTCTGTTCTGTCAAAGGTGAAGATAGTCTCGGAGAGATAAAAGATTCTCACAAGAAGAACCCAAATGAGGCCAGAATAGAAATGTGCTCCAAAGAGCAAGAGAGAAAGGAGCAGTGAGCGAGCCAAAGAATGAGGAAGCTGGAAGAGAAAGGAAGAGGTCCCTGGGGAGTACAAAACAATGGAATTTTGTTGGGAGCAAAAGCATGTGTGAAGAACAGAGGGAATATGTGGGTAATACATTCCATATTTACTCCACGTGTGTCCTTAGAGTGTAGGATATTTGGAACATGGATCTCCTATGTATATTATTTGCTTAAAAGTAAGCAACTCCTACATTTTGTTGACTTGGTACAACTAAGAGACCTCATCTGTATCAAGGAAAACGTGATGCACTTCTGTGTCCAAAAGTGCAGATTTATCAAGAGGGGGGGGGGGGGGATAATCCCATTAAAAGCAATAGGATTTCCTCAGACATCTGCTGTGATTGTTTTGCCCCAGAATGTGCAGCACTTTCCTGCATCTCCCCCGAAGAGTCAAATGAATATTAAGTTAAAAATTAAAAAAAGTTAAAAAAAGAAGCATTATGCTTTTTGATTATTCCACGTATACCTGAAGAAGAATGTACCTTTTCTAATGTGGTGCTTATGAATTTTCTATCAGTGGTAGAGACCTTTCTGACCCAGCTATTTCTCATATTCTGACATACTCAGTACTCTCCTGCATTTTTACACTTCCACATAAAGCCTCTGTTTGCATTCTCCTTCCTGCTGCCTGTTTGGCTTCAGTGTCTTTGTTGGCCCCATTAATCACAGTATACTAGTCACCATTAACTCCATCTCACAGGATTACTGACTAACAATGTAACATATTATATGGAACCAGGAGTCTCTGTCCCAGTAAACATCACTTGATACACGGGGCTCATGTACTGGTTCCAGAGAGCCTATACTTACAAAATACCAGTTGTGCCAGTCAACATCTGTCTGGATGACAACCAGGAGGTGGATAAAACGGAGATGTTGTTTGTGAATTAATTTCACAGCAGAATGAAGGCATTAGGGCATGAAATGGCAACCTGCCACTATCACAGGCCCTGCGTTGGTTTGTTCAGCCTGTGACTGACTCACAGTGCAGGGGTTACACATGTAGCAGGATTCACTGTCTCCTCTGGTACGTTACGTGGAATATAATGTGATTCTGCCCCAAAACTGCCCTTCAATGCTATGGAACTCTGATATTCTCCAGTATAACTGGATATGTTGTGTTATCTGGGGGAACAATATCACACAATATTTGTATCTGAACGAATGGGTCTTTTTTTCCCCAACCCCAGAAATGTTTGGGTTTTTTTCTGGGTAAATTCTCAATCTACTCATTTTTTCATGGCAAATCCACTTTTTGTTAACTTAAGTGTATATGATCCAGACAATCAAGCACATGGTTGGGCCGCTCCCTCAGTCTTTTGCTGTGAATTAGAGAGAGGAAGAGGAACCTGAATTCTGGGGAGTTCTGGTAAAAATCCACATCAGGACAGAAGTCCACTGTTTGAGTAGCCCTGCCCTAAAGGTGTGATTACTCTACAAACATTTCTAACACAGGAATGCAAAGTACTCAATATGACAAAGTTCTGTAAAACCCCTCATAGGATATTCCATAAACCTAATCTGGAGGAAATAACAGCCTTATTGTTCAATACATAAAAAGCCAAGTTTGTGATTACGGCTCAACGTTCTAGCAGCTGTATTGGGTCAAGCAGGTGAAGATGGAACATAGGAGGTATTGAAAGTGTTGTACACTATAAGGCCATACAGCATGGGTGCGCAAACTGGGGGGCGCAGGATTTTATGGGGGGGGGGGAACGGTGGTTACAGAGGTCCCGTGCTCTTCCCCAAGGCATTTAAATGAAATGATGGGGTAGGCGTGAGGGCCCTGTAACTTCTTTTACCTGCTCTCAGCCGGCTCTTCGGCGATGCGTCGCCATGACATTGCAGCATCAAATGACGCCACAGTGTCAAATGGCAACGCGACGTCACATTACGTCATATGACGCCGCCAAAGCCAGAGAGCAGGTAAGGAGCGGGGGTGCGAGCATGGGAGGAGAGCAGACAGGGGGCACAAACAGAAAAGTTTGCGTACCCCTGATCTACAGTATAAATAAGGGCTAGGGTTACTTTTAATTGATTTTGTGGTGCACAGAGATATATCTTTTTTTTTAGTACATATCATTTATATCTTCATCAAGATCCATCCATACCTGAGCCCCAAAACAAATTTTATAACAATCATTTTTTGAGAGTTTGAGTTTAGTATATTTGGGCACACAAGCAGATCTGAAATTTAAATTGACAATTGCCAAACATGCCCCCAAAAAGCTGTTTGTGATGCTTAATACATAGGCCTCTATTCTTGTAGATTCACAGCATATGGAATAAGGACCCATGGTCATTATCAAGGAAGCTCAAAGTTTCCCTGTGACAAGCAATGCCCTATTAAAAGAATGTAACTTACTAACAATTCTGCTATCGTAACTAAGTCAGAGCATTCTTTGAAACAATAAATACTTAGCAATATTGTTAAAAATGTGAATGAATAAGTAAATATCATCATTTGTCTTTACTATCTTTCCCCAAGTTTGTATTTCAATATTAATGTGCTCCCACTTATTTTAATACATTGTAATATATATATATACAATCTTTTAATGAATAGTTTTACTTTTCATTTGGGGGCTGAAGAAACTGGAAACTAGATTATTCTCAAAAAAATTATACTTTATGATTGATTAACAAAAATGAGCATTTAAGAGCATTCAATCTACATGGAAAAACAGGGGTTTAAGGGCTAAAGAAGGATCACCTTTTAAAGCAGGTGAACCCAGAGCAAACCCTAGAGGTGGTGCTCTTTGTGACCTTGGGTAAATCCCATTATATCCCTGGGCCTCACGCCCCAACATTGGACTGTAAACTCTCTACAGACACTCATTGTACCTGCAAAATTATTTGTACAGTGATAAAAGAAACGGTTATTATTATTATCAAAAATAGAGGATCCTACTTGCAATGCTGCAAAGTGCACCCTACTGCATAGCCCATCCCGTGGGTGAAAAACTCAAGCCACTGCCAAACTGACCTAGTGAAGGAGTCCTAAAGAAACTTCCCACTGCAAGGGAAAAACCATGAAGAAGAATAAAGAGAAGTGTGCTCCTATAAAAATAGGAACATTTATTAGGGCATCTTAGAAAAGCGGAGGTAACAGCCCACCTATGCGTTTCACGCGGTAGCGCTTTATCGCCGCATTCTTCACTCAGTTTCCTGCTTCCATTCCAAGCGGACTGCACACAGAATACCCAAGCACCATGGGACGGAGGCTGGACTTTGCATTATGTGAGTAAGTTCATTTGCAGTCACTCCACAGCTTACCCGGTCCCACTACATGGCTGTGGGAAGGTATGGAGATTTGATTTGCTCTGCGATAACTGGACACTGGATGTGTTAACCTCTACAGTTGTGATATCTGAGAGTTTCCAGGCATGCGTTTCCACCTTTCCATTACAAGCCTTACACATATGAATTAAGGGCACTCCTGATGGGAAACCTAC
Source organism: Ascaphus truei (assembly GCA_036426205.1). Lineage (NCBI taxonomy): Eukaryota > Metazoa > Chordata > Amphibia > Anura > Ascaphidae > Ascaphus > Ascaphus truei. The sequence goes on along the minus strand of CM071582.1, from coordinate 859,938 downwards.
AAATACCTTTATTATATTTGTAATAAATATACTGTCTGTTCTCTATGGTTCTGAGCACCACACATTTTCTGGACTTTGTTTTTAAAGTAACTTTGAGCTACTATTGGGTTTTATCCCAAGGGCAGTACATAGGACTCAGGGGCCATCCCTTACGGTTGGAGGATAGGAGATTTCACCAGCAACAAAGGAAAGGGTTCTTTACAGTAAGGGCAGTTACAGTGTGGAATTCATTACCCATGGAGACTGTGATGGCAGATACAATAGATTTGTTCAAAAAAAGGTTGGACATCTTTTTAGATAGGAAAGGTATACAGGGATATACCAAATAAGTGTACATGGGAAGGATGTTGATCCAGGGATTAATCCGATTGCCAATTCTTCGAGTCAGGAAGGAATTTATTTCCCCCAATATGAGATATCATTGGATGATATGACACTGGGGTTTTTTGTTTGCCTTCCTCTGGATCAATAAGTAAGTATAGATATAGGATAAAGTATATGTTGTCTAAATGTAGCATATGTTGAACTTGATGGACGCACGTCTTTTTTCAACCTCATCTACTATGTAACTATGTAACTGTGTAAGAACTGTGTAACTATGTAACTATGTAACTGTGTAACTATGTAACTATGTAACTGTGTAACTATGTAACTATGTAACTATGTAACTGTGTAAGAACTGTGCTATACAACATCTCAGACAGTCCCATTACCACTAGAACACTTCTAATCCACAAAGTACTCTCATATTAATCCATTAGGAATCTATACAAGTCAATGAACTGAGGGACAAAGTAGCAGTGCAAGGTTAAATCATTAGTTACACTTGATCCCTGTGCTTTTTTAATTATTTGGCAGTGCACTGCTATTTTGTCTTCCAGTTTGGGCTGAAGGTCATGGTGATTTACACGTCACATCCTGATGTGGTATAAAGACACGCGGATGCAGTTGTTCTTAAAAAAAGGTTTCTGTCATTAAAATTGCCTCACGAAGATCCGTCATTATCCTTAAGCTCTGGGGCAGCTCAATTTCCGCACTAGCCCAATAACTGACTCCAGGTATTCTTCTTTCTTTACCATCGGTAGAACTCTTCACTCCTATTAGGGAGACTCGCTGATACTTATTACTAAAAATGTGTATGTTTATTGTGCTTTCTTTCTGATAAATACCCCTTTTTATTTATTTTATGATTTATTTTTATTTACAACCTTGGAGTACCACTAACTTTTTATTGACAAACTTAGTTCCCCTTTCCTCTATTTAAAGAATATATTTATATATATATATTTTTTAGGATGCCCATCTCTCTATCGTCTTAGCATACATAATGTACACATCTTGCAAAATGTGGTAGAAATAGATTTTAATGTTAAATAACGTGTTTAAGTAACAAACAGACCACTACTTTTAAGTACCTTCCACCACTGATCCCAACAATCCCCAATGAATAGATCTGACTTTTCCTCCCCCCCCCCCCCCCCCCTCCGTGATGGACACTTGTTAAAGATCTCATATGCCCTGGCCCCTTGCAGACTCACTTACCAGAACACCCACCTACAGTCTCTATAAGTTCTCCCTATGCACTTAGATTGTAAGCTCTACGGGGCAGGTATTACTTTTCCTAATGTTACTTTAATGTCTGAAGTGCTTATTCCTATGATGTCCCATGTGTTACTGCTGGATGATACATACATACATACATACATACATACATACATACATACATGTGATGTGCTATGATCTGCAGAGTATCTCACCTGCAGGGCTAGCGCCCTGGCATCACTGCTCTGCACAGCGGCTCTCAGATCCTCCACCAGCTCCCGGAGACTCGTGTTCTCATCCTCCAGCCTCCCCACCCTGTCCTCGGCCTCTCCCAGAGCCGGCCTCCCCATCCTGTCCTCGGCCTCTCCCAGAGCCGGCCTCCCCATCCTGTCCTCGGCCGGCGGCCGGCAGGCCGGCTTACAGGAGAAGTTCTTCTTGTCCCTGCGCCTCAGGGGACTTCGGAGCCGGATCTGGGTCTCAATGTGCTCACTTTCCTTCCCCGCAGGCAGCCGCCCGGACCCGGCTCTGGTGCTGAAGTATCCGCACAGCTTGGCATGGTACTGGCGGAAGGTCAGCTCCTCCGGGAGGTTATCCAGGATGCCCTCGCACTCCTCCAGCTCCTGCCCCAGCCTCTGCTCCAGCCCCAGCTCCTGCCCCAGCCTCTGCTCCAGCCCCAGCTCCTGCCCCAGCCTCTGCTCCCCCAGCCCTAGCCTCTGCTCCAGCCCCAGCTCCTGCCCCAGCCTCTGCTCCATGCCCCATGCCTCCAGCCCTCCCCCCAGCCTCTGCTCCTGCCCCAGCCCCAGCCTCTGCTCCTGCCCCAGCCTCTGCTCCTGCCCCAGCCCCAGCACCTCGCACAGGATCCGGAACTCGTCCGCTTGGATCCTGCCTTGTCCCTGGCAGTCCAGGTGGTGGAAGATCTCCTGTAAGTACTGATCCAAGCCCGTGGACAGCACGATGATTTCGTTCTCCACCCCCCTATCCAGCCCGTAGTGATAAGCCAGGGCGCTAACCAGCCACTGCGTCCTCCGTGCAGGCCGGCTGGGGCAATAAGGGTCGCAGGCGTCAGATAGATCCATCCCCGCACCCGGGCGCACAGAGCATACTGCCCTGGGGCTGCTAGAATAAACTCCGGGGGTGCTAGAATAAACTCCGGGGGTGCTAGAATAAACTCCGGGGGGGGTGCTGCTAAACATGACTCCGGGGGGGGGCTAGAATAAACTCCGTGGGTGCTGAATAACTCCGGGGTGCTAGAATAAACTCCGGGGGTGCTAGAATAAACTCCGGGGTGCTAGAATAAACTCCGCG